>CAUYPK010008075.1:0-14995 GCA_963574355.1 Loris lydekkerianus | reverse complement strand
TCCAAAATTTTTGACAATTTCTTTCTTAATCTCATCTCTGGCCCAGCTATCATTCAGCATAAGGTTATTTAACTTTCATATTTTAATATGTGTATGCAGATTCCTGTTGTTACTCAGCTCAACTTTTATTCCATGGTGGTCCGAGAAGATGCTAGGAATAATTTGTATTCCTTTAAATTTACTGAGGTTAGACTTGTGACCTATGATGTGATTGATTTTGGAGTATGTTCTGTGAGCTGATGAGAAGTATGTGTATTCAGTTTTGTTGGGATGAAATGTTCTGTAGATGTCTGCTAAATCCAAATGTTGGATAGTTAGGTTTAAATCTAAAATTTCTTTGCTCAGCTTCTTATTGGAGTAGCTATCCAACACTGCCAAAGAAGTGTTGAAATCTTTGACTATTATAGAGCTGGAGAAAATCAAGGTGCTCATGTCTGTTAGAGTTTCTCTTCTAAATTGAGGTGCATTCTAGTTGGGTGCCTAAATATTAATAATTGAAATCTCATCATATTGAGTATTATTCTTAACAAATATGAAGTGACCATTCTTATCCTTCCTTACTTTTGTTGGTTTAAAGCCTATTGTGTCTGCAAATAGAATTGCAACACCTGCTTTTTTCTGATTACCATTTTCCTGAAATATGGAAGACCATCCTTTCACCCTGAGTCTATATTTATCTTTTTAGGTAAGATGTGACTCTTGTATGCAGCAAATTTCTGTTTTGAGTTTTTGTATCTGGTCAGCTAACCTGTCCCTCTTTAGAGGACAGCTTAATCCATTCACATTAATGGAGAATATTGATAAGTCTGGTAAAATTTTAGGTATCAAGTTTTTCAAAAGTCCAGTGGACATTTTTAATCCTTTCACCACTGTGGAAGTTGGAGTTTGATCAAAAGTTTCTGAGTGAGTTTAATTTTATGGTAGAGGATTGGGCTGGTCATTATGGAGGATAGGTCTGAGAATATCCTGAAGAGCTGGTTTGGTTATGGCAAGTTTCTTCAACACATGAATGTCACTAAAGTATTTAATTTCTCCATCATAAATGAAACTGAGTTTAGTTGGGTATAGTATACCGGGTTGAAAGTTATTTTGCTTTAGGAGATTAAAAGTCAATGACCACCCTCTTCTGGCTTGAAAATTTTCAGCAGAGAGATCTGCAGTCATTCTAATATTCTTCCCTTTGTAGGTAATGTGTTGCTAACATCTGGCTGCTTTCAGAATTTTCTCCTTCATATTAACTTTAGTGAAGTTAATTATGATATGCCTGGGGGATGTCTTATTCAGATTGAGTCATGCTGAGGTTCTGAAACTGTCTGTTATCTGAATTTCAGACTCTCTTGTCATGTCTGAAAAATTCTCTTTCATTATTTCATGGAGAATAGCCTCTGTGCCTTGCGAGGCCACTTCATCACTTTCAGGAATTCCAATGAGGCGGATATTAGCCTTCTTCGAATTATTCCTGAACTCTCTGAGAGAATGATCTGTTTTTGCGCTCTATTTCTCTTCCTCTTTAAGAGTCTGGGAGCATTCAAAAGCTTTGTCTTCAATGTCAGAAATTTTTTCTTCTTCTTTCTCCACTCTGTTACTAAGGGATTCTACTGTATTTTTCAGATCTTTGAGGGCTGCAAATTCTTGATTCAGTGCATCAAAATCTTTGGTGGTTTTGTCTTTAAATTAATTTGTTAAATTCTTGAGACAACTTTTGAATTTATAGTCAAATTTCTAATACCGACTTTTGAATTCCTGCTTGAATTTCTAATTCCAAAATTTTCTTCATTCTATTAATCTTGTTTGCAATCCAAATTCTGAATTCGATTTCTGACATCTTAGCCAGCTGTTTATGAATGAGATCTTCAGTTACATCTGACATATCTTTCCTTAGGGGGGTTGATGTATTCTGGTTATTCATGTTATCAGAGTTTTTCTGCTGATTCCACCTTATGATTGTTTTGTACCATTTGATTTTCCCCCTGGAGCTTTGTTGAGGACCCATACAGTGCTATGGCCTGAGAACTGGAGATCTGTTTGGGGTGGTGGGGATAAGTGGTTCTGTCTTGTTTTCAGCTGGTCTCTTTTTGTCCCTAATGATACAGTTACTCTGGATTGAAGTCTCAGCTGTGTAGAAATAACAGCAATTAAGTCATCCCACCCCCCACAGGCAACAATTGGAAAAGGAAAATCAAACCTTCCTACAACCACCCACCCAGGGCACCACTTGAGTAGTCCTCTGGTGATTGACTAAGTTCAAAAGGTCCAAATTAATTGTCTCAGTCAGCACCTGTCTCAGGTGGGAGAGTTTAAAAGGTCTCTGGCAACTGGATCGCAGGGGTCTGGTGAAACTCAGATATGGCTTCCTCCAGTGTTCTGTGGAGTTAGGAGGAGCCACCCAGCAAATAATTCAGTCTGGGAAAGTTGATGCCTCCTTCCCCACCTTGCACCTCTGTCACACCCAGTCACTGATAGCCCCACAGGGCTGTGGCTCAGTTGCCTCTAGTGAACAGATACTCCAGATATTTGCACCTGTCTGAATCACAAGGAAATCTATTTCTGCTCAGCCAGACTGGTACACTCTGCCTCTATCCATATGGGGGAGATGAGGCCTGACAACTTCAGGTGCTTGATGGGGGGGTGGAGGGTGTTCACTCAGTTCCAGCCCCACCCCTGATTGATATTACTGACAGAACAGAACAGAACAACTTTGCAGGAATTTGTTTCTGTCCCTGCTAAATTCCCCTGCAGAAAAGAAGCTGTTTTGAGTTCCCAGAGCCTGCGCTTCCAGCCCTGTCTTTGATCCTGCAGGTTTGTATTTGGTTAGCTTTCAGTTCTAGCCTCCTGCCTTTCTTTGTCTATAGGCTGACGACTCCCTGAGGGCTGGGTGTGTCTTAGGTTCAGTAAAGCAGTTCTCTGGGTCAGCCCCACACTGGGAACATCCCAGCTCTGCACTTGTGTTTCTAGTGCCTGCGCTCTACCCAGGCTGGTACTGCCTCAGGCATACCCTTTACTCATGTGGCCTGCATTTGTGTCCCAGATCTGTTCTGTGGTGGTTGCCACCTGAGAAGATGCCTGGCCTCCTCTTGTTCCCCAGGGAGACAGGGGGTGTGGATCCAGAATATCTGGGAGTGGGCCCTATTGTTGCCAAAAACGGCTGCTGTTCTGCACCTCAGGGCACTGCCACTCCCGTGTGGTTCTTTCTCAGCCGACCATCCTCTCCTCACTCCTGTGCCACAGAATAAGTCTAGGCCCTGTCCACACACGTAGAGAAATCACCCAAGCATCTGAACTCCTGGGGGACAGGCCTCCAGACCTCAGAGTGAGAGTGGAGGGGAGTATTGGGAGCTCAGAATTGCACGTAGAATATATATACAGTTCTATACAGTTTTATGCCTGGTAGGAGAATGCCGTCGCATCCTAGTAGGGGCGGTAGGTCCAGTTTTTAGAGGATCTCTCCTGTGGAGTGGAGTGGAAGGACCTTTAAACTCTGCTTGTTTGTTTGTTGGGCACTCTGAGCCATTCTCATGGGGGAGGGAACTCCCGTCCGCTTGGTGATGGATTTTTGTACCCTTTTTTTGTATCCTTGTGGTTGCAGATCGCCTCAGTGGGGTTGATGTGCGTTCTTCAACCTTCTTTTTTGGTGCAACTCTAATCCACCAGGTTACTTGCTATATTTCTGTCCTTTAACTCTCCTTCTAGACAGGAGCCTCTGTGGAAAGCTGGCTTCAGTCAGCCATCTTGTCTCAGCCCTCAAGTTTGTGGATTTCTTTTGCATCTTACTTTGCAATGCCTGGTGGTGCCTGGGCTGTGACTGTGCAAAATACTTTTCTGTCTGGTTCATTCCCTGTTGATTCCCTGCTAGGTGCTGACACTAAGAGATACAGGAGAGTGTGCGGCTTTCTGTACCATCACTCCCAGATCCTGCCTTACTGTTGAAACAGAGTAGTAAATACCATTATTATTGAGTTAATAGTAATACCAAACTCTAAATAATTATACAGTCCTAAATCAATGGTAGGAGGTATCAGGGTTATGAGAAACAATCAGTCCTGGACACACTCACCCCCATTGGAATACTACTTAAATTTCTCTATTCTGAGTGGATTTTATTTGACCATCAGACAGGGGATCTACAAATCTAGGACACCCTGAATAAGTGGTTGGAGGCAGCCAGGTGATCATTTGGTATCATACATTTTAGGGAGACAGGAAATGTAGGTAAAATAATAAATCAATACATGGAAGGTTTACATTGGTTTGCACTAAAAAGGCTTAAAAGCCAGAGAAACTTTGATTTTCAAATGGTTCAAGGAACCAAGCTTTGTCTAAAGCAGTGTTTCTCAACCTTTCTAATGCCACAACCCTTTAATACAATTCTTTATGTTGTGGTGACTGCCAACCATAAAATTATTTTCATGCACCTATATTTGTACAGGATGTATGTGATGGTTTTAGGTGACCCCTGTGAAAGGGTAGTTCGACCTCCAAAGGGTTTGTAACCCACAGGTTGAGAACCACTGAAGACTTGGAGTGGGTGGAGGAATGATTGAGTTGAAATAAGGGAGTTTGCCAATCCAGTGGCTCCTAAACATTTTGGCATCAAGGACCAGTTTCATGGAATTTTTTCATAGTTAGGGGTGGGAGTGGGGGTGCAGGAGGCAGAGCTCAGGTTGTGACGCCATGGATGGATGTAGTGCTTGTAAATATAGAGGAATCTTTGCTCCCTCGCCCACTGCTCCACTCCTCTTGCTTTTGCTGTGTGACCTGAGTCATCACAAGCCGTGGACTTGAACCTTTCCATCACCTAGGCACTGGTTTCATGGAAGACAATTTTTCCTAAGAGCTACAGATCACACTGGGACCTCAGTGCTAATCAGAGAGCTAGTTATCTACAGTATATTTAGAGAGATTTGTTCATCAAAGTGTTAGCCTACAAGTAACTTAACCTTTGCTTTGCCTGGCCTTAGGTAGATTTTGAAATTAATCTAAACTCCAAAAGGGACATGATGAACAAGGTGTATTCAACCTCTGTGGATTTCACGCCCAGGGATTCAGTTTTAAGGTTTTTCCCGGCTCCCCTTGGCAAAGAGGGGATCCATATAGTTGACCAGGACTTAGGATTTTATTTTTATTTTATATTTGGTTACTGCCTATATTCTGTGTATGTGTGTGCGCATGTGCCATTGAAAATGTTTCTGATGATGTTCCCCTTTATTTTATTTTTCCTATGCACAATTTTTCACCATAGGGCAACCTTTAGGATCACATATGTTAAAATATAATACAATAGTATACATAACTATTTCCATCTGTCCAAATGCTTTGAAGAGAATAGAAAACATCACTTAGCCTGGTAATATGGATATTTGGGTTAAGAAAACTATAATATACAAAAAACACAATAATGAGAATTAGATAATACTACCTACTTTGAAATAGTTCTCAATAATATCTATGGATTCAAAGTTAATTGGGTTTTTTCTCAGATCTTAAAATTTACCATTTCCAAAAGCCACAGAAAACCTTTTCCAAAAGTTGCTGTTCAAAAAGTTCAACTTATAGGCATATATTTTTCTGTACCCTCAGAATTCAGCTCATGCTATGCACATATACTAATTACTCATACATAATGATACAGAGTTATGATGTTAGCACACCAAACACTTTGAGAAATCTGTGACAAAAATCAAATACAGCATTATTTACAAAGAAACTTAGTGACAGAAACTTGGAGAATACACAAGGGGAAAGATACATAGTAGAGGGATAAATTTAATCTATCAGAAATAATTTGATTCAGAAGCTATAAGAATCCTGTCAGCAATTCTGAAAGGAAAGAGCAGCTTTCTGGGCAATGGCACAGACAATTATTTACATTACTGCCCAGGACTATTTTTTATGGCCAAACATTTAATGACTATGGCCAATGACAGAATATTCTTATTAGCATTTAAACATCTGAAGCATGAGAATTTTTTTTTCATCTTCTTTATAGAAATTTAATTTGTAAAGGCTCACTTGGAAGTCACATTCCTCTGAAATTCTTGAAAAATTAAAAGTAAATTTTGTATTACAAATATTTCTGTGTTTCTAATAGTATTTTATATCATATATAGTATTTACTAAATAATTATATAAAACTGAATTGTTCTCCTATTTGGAAATAAAGTTATGATCAAAAAGGTATTTAAGTAACATATAGCCACATGTTTATTTTATCTTACCTAAAATTTCAAAAATAAGTCTTATTAATTTATTTTTCAAGTTCAGGTTAGAGAAGCAAGAATCCAATATGGTCAATTCTAATATGAAGCTGGTAGAAGATTTAATATGTATCCACACAAGAGAAAAACTCAAATCAATTCAAGGTGGGGTTGAGGAAACAAAGGAAGGGATAGAGGTAAAGGTGAGGCATGGGGTGTGGTTGTGTATGGCACACCTCTTGAAGGAGGGACACAATTATAAGAGGAACTTTACCTAACAAATGCAAACAGTGTAACCTAATTCTTCTGTGTAACCCTCAATGAATCTGAACCAATACATGAAATAAAAAACCATTCAAGTAAATATGATAGTACATGCAATTAGGTTACATTATTTGCATTTGGAAGGTAATGTCCAAAGTTTAAGAATAATAAGTTTCAGAATTGGAAAACAATAATATTTCAAAACAAAGTTATTAGCGTATCAGTTAAGATGTTTTGGGGTAGACAATGAAAACAGAATAACTTATTACCAATTTTTTATGCAATAAAGATATTTTATAACTTCAATAAAGGGAATTCTAGCATGGGTTGTTGTAGTGTTCCAATAGGTGTCTTTATGGTGCCATCTGAAGCCACTTTCCATCTCTATGCCTTCCCTAGATGATTTTTTTTCTTTCTCATGTTTAATTCATTCTTTTCATATGATTTCTGTATGTACACCACACATTACCTCGCAGGTGAAGTGAAGGAAGTGTCAAGATGTGCATGAATTCACCTCACATCTCTGTGTTTATCTAGGAGGAAAATATTTCCCAGAAGTTCATGTCAGGAATTTTGCTTTTATGTCTCATTGACTAGAAGTGGTCAAGCGAAGCTGGAAAATGGGTATCTGGCATGTTCACATATTATCATGAGAGCCAAGATTGATTCATAAGAATGAAAAGGTTAGGGCATGAATATAGCATGCCACATTCGTCTTTAAGCAGGTAAACGTGACTTAATAACAAGGTGGAGTTTCTTCTACTTAACATTTATTTAAATGTGTAAGACCATTTAATGTGCTATTTAATGTAATTAAAATACAAAATATTTAGTTTTACTAAGATTTTTACCCTGTATATATTTATATTTCAATAACTTATTATCAGTGGAACTGTATTTAGACTATTAAAATCAGCATTGGTCTACATAAAGTGCAGCAAATTTTCATTATATTCTATCTATCTATAAAATTCATAAATAATAACATAAAATGCAATAAACAAATTATTCACATAGGTATTATAGTTGTTTTCTTTAAGGCTAACTCCTCACCCAAAATCTGTAGGTCTCTCATCATGTCCAAGGAAATTAGAATTCTGAAATTTATTTGATTATTGAATGATTTTTTTCTCACAATTTTCTAGGTAGCATATTTCAGTTATTAAACATGTTCTTTTTTGAAGTATTTCCAACATTTCAAATGTTAATCAAAGTTGCATATATCATTTAAAAGTTTCACATAACTAATCCAAAGTGACTATTATAAAAATAATTTACACAAATTTTTAATTTTCTATAGAATAGAACACGAAAATCAAATCTTAAGATTTTAGTTATTGCCATCAAGTTAATCTTGATTAAACTCAACTATCACTAAGTGATTTTTGCAAAAAAAAAAAATATATATATATTATGTCCCTAAACTCATGAAATAAATAATTCCATTGGTCTCTCCACTTAAATCCATGGAAATAACAAACACGTAATGGAAAATTAATATCCTACACTATCTCCACATTAAAAAAAAAAACAAGAAAAAGAATACAATATAAATTTTACCTTAAAGTTTCAAAATGTACTAACAGGAATTAGAAAAAAATTCATGATGTAGGGGATAGAAGAAAATCAAAATTAGTAATACTCTGAAATTCAGTCATTGAACTCATGAAATAATTAGAAAGAGAGGCATAAGAAACACCAGTTTAGAAAGTAAGATGAATCAGGAGAAAAAAAACTCTGAAAAAGACTGCTTAAATATCTTCAGAATAATTAAAATCAAAGGAAGAAAAACATTTTAACAGGACAATAAACAAAGAACCGTACAATGCTTTCCCAGAAGACATATATAGCATGTAATAAAAAATGCAAGAAATGAATGTAATACTGAAATACTATGCAAATACTGTGTTTGAAAAAATAATAAAAGGTGAAATCACTACTTATTTTTAAGTGAAGTTAAATGTTGAAATGGATCATTAAGTACTCTTTGCAGACAGATAAGAAGATCAGGATAGTTCTAAAAAACAAAAATAAAAAACAAACAAACAAACAAAGAAAACTTAGTAGGACATCATTACTTTCAACATCAGCATTTCATCCCAGAAGACAACAAGGGACCTTTTTTATGATTTCTAAGAAAATAAATTGTGAGTTAAGAATTTATCTAAGCCTGCTCATTTTCAAATTTGAAAGCCACATAAATACTATTATTAACATGAAAAGCTCATGTAATATTTTACTCTTGAGATTTCCTGAGAGTAATCTATTAAATGAGCTTCAAACAGCCAAAACTACTCGGAAAAGGATAATATAAATATTTTTAGCAAAATAAACACTATTCAAAAGAGAAATAAAGGATATTTTATAAAATTGTTAGTATACATATAATTATAAGAATGTAAATAGAAACATTTCTAATAACAAAAAAGTATATTTTTCTTAAACAAATACAGAATAAACACATAGTGAAAGCCTCTATATGAATCAAGTAGATAAAATAAGTAGACTCAATTGATCAATTAAAGGAAACGTTTTTCAGACAGTCAGAGCAAAATATAACACTATTCTGCATAGAAGTGACACACTTAAAGATATTTGAAAGGCTAAAAATGAGACAAGTAGACTGTATTATGGTACAGGCCATGAAGGAATAGACAAACAACAGTGAAATTCTACATCAAGAGGGCAGTACTAAAAAGGGAAATTGTTGTCAAGCTTAAACAGCGAATTATCCTATGTTGCTGTCACCATAGAACAATGATAATTATCTTCAAAACACCAGATCATCCTTGGAAAACTTAATGTGACTATATCAAGAGGGTTTTTCTAAGACTTTTCAAGTATCCTGCCTTTTGCAAAAAGAAAAAAAAAATAATAATGTGATCTAATCTTCTTTCACTATTTTGCTTCCTGCATTAGCAAATTGTGCTTCCAGTCAAAAGTACAGATTCATACTCCTGATATGCCTCATACACAGCTAAGTGGCAGGCCATGGTATTCTTAGCAGGTTTAGACCTCTAATTCTGGATTTTATTATTATAAGTTTTGGTAGAATTTTTTTCTAGTCTTTAGTAAATTTTACTAAGTAATAATACACACAATTTAGTGATAAGTAAAATCAAACTAAACCATGTATGAGGGTAATCAAAACCATGTATGTGTTAATTCAAAAGGAAGAGGGTGTTTTTTAGAGGATCAATACAATTCCAAAATGTTTAAGTAGAAGATTAAAAAAAAAATGTAATACTCAAATACTATGATTTATTATTAGGAACTGGCTGGTGAGGTTTATGAAAGCTGATGAGTCCAGAATGTATGGAGATGGGGGTCAAGGTCAGTGAACATTAATAATCATTTATATAAAATCAGCAAAGTCCCAATTTTATAAATATGAAACTATAGGAAATTCAAGAGAAAAAAATAAACACAAGTTGCAATAGACATCTTGGTGCACCTCTTTCAATGTAATGCACCTCTTTCTTCAGCTTTGAAGCTTTATGGGTAGAGATGAGGTGAGCCACATAATTATCATAGGTAAAGGAGGTCCTACACATACATAACTGTGGAAATTGGACTTTGTTATGGTTAATTTTATATTTTAACTTGGCTGGGCTACTGTGCCCAGATAGTTGATCAAATGTTACTTTGGACAAGTCGCTACAAGTGCCTTTTGGATAATAGTGGCACTTATATCAGTGACCTTTGAGTGAAGCAGACTGACCCCAAAATGTGGATTAGCCTCATGCAAACAGTTGAAGACCCAAACGGAACAAAAAGGCAAACCCACTGCCAATTAAGGAGGCAATGGAGCCATTTATCAATAGAGAGTCCTCAAACTTGACCTGGAACATCCATCCTTTATCACATCCAGCCTGGTAGCCTTTGGATTCGACTGGACTGCAACAACAGGTCTCCTGGGTCTCCAGTGTGCCAGCCCACACAGATTCTGGACTCAGCAGCCTTCATAAAGTGTGTGCCAGTTCCTCATAATAAATCTTTTTCTACATATCCCCACTCTTTTTCCTCTGGTAAACTGTACTAATCCAGAGTCCCCAATAAAAGAAACTACATTTTCATTTTTAGGACTCACAGAATAGTCACAAAGAGAGAAAAACTAATTATAGTTTAGTCTATAAGTTGAATAGGCATGAACATAGCATTGGATTGAGAAAAATGTAAGAATTCAAGGAAGATTTCCTTGATGGTAAGCTATAATATGAAAGAAAGGAAGGAGTTATCTTTGTAAAAGTAGTTAGCATAATAATTTAGGAAGAAGCAGGATTTGCAATTCCCTAATATTGACCAAAATGTTACCTCAACATTTTTCAGGAACAAAGAAAACTTGTGTTGCTTGAACATTATGAGAGAAAGGAACAGTGGCATAAAGCAATAGGTAGGCAAAAGCTACACTAGTTACATGGGAAAATGTACTTTAATCCATGACCAATCAATAACCAAAGGATTTTAAAATAACCTGGCAGCAAGATTCACTTGAGATATTAAAAAAAAAAAAATTGTTGTGGATAATATTTGTATAATTAAAGTAAGAAATGAAGCAAAAAGACTAGGAATTAAGTTACAACACAGCATTATTTGGTTAAGTTAGTAGCAGTAGATAGGCAGAGAATTGAACGTATTGAAATTGTTTTGAAAAAAAGGCCGGCCAAGTCTACATATTAATTAACTGTTATAGGGTTAAAAGTAAATAAAGAGTGATACAACAAGCTCCCAGGCATGGTGGCTTGCACCTGTAATCTTAGTGTTCTGGGAGGCCAAGGCAGGAGAATGGTTTGAGCTCAAGAGTTGAAGACCAGCATGAGCAAGAGTGAGACACTATATCTACTAAAAATAGAAAACTTAGCTGGTGTTGTGGTGGGCACCTGTAGTCCCAGCTAATCATCAGTGAGAGGCAGGAGGATTGCTTTGAGGTTGCTGTGAGCTGGGCTGATACCATGACACTCTAGGCTAGGTTATAGAGTAAGACTCTGTCTCAAAAAAAAAAAAAAAAAAGCAAACAAGTGATTAAGATCTTGATTCACATTGTAGTAACTGACAAGGTAATTATAATGTACTATAAAAGCACTGGAAGGAAAAGAGAAGCAGACCTTGGGATGCCAGTTAATATATTCTGCAGGAGGGAATATATAAGTTAAACCTATAGAAGTAACAAAGAATGGAAGACGATCATGTCAGCCTAGGAATAGCTCAGATAGACAGCCAAGGGCTAATATCAGAGAAAATATCAGTTAATATTCTATTAAATTTAAATCCATTTTAAGACAAAGCAGAAGTCCACGGAACCAAGTTATGAATGACCATAAGAAGCATATTAAAGAATTGGGTCATTATTGAGAAAGTTACAGACAGCTCTTAAATGTTGTTAACCACAGGAGTAATATGATCAAATTTGCTTTTTAAAAGACCACAGCTGCTTCCCTTTAAGAAATAGATAAAAACAATAGGGAAGGAAAAATTCCAGTTAGGCATTTGTTGTGGGAAACTAGAATAATGGTGCTCCAAACCAGGATGAGTGATTAAAATAAGTGAGGGAATGGATTATATGATTTAGCCACTGGGATATGATAAATATCATTGTGGTTTTATAAATCAAAATTTTTATCCGTTAGCTATTCATATTGAGAAATGTATAGGAAAATGACACAGTCTGTGCAGTCTTTAACAAATAGCAGCACAATTGCAAAATATAAAAGGTGCAACTAATAAGATGGTCAAGATGCTGATAACGCTTGGATATGAGCAATGAGACATGAACATTTATTATACTTTTCCATCCATTATGGCTTGTGCTTTTAAATATCTATTTAAAACATTTAAAAAACAGGGTAATATAAACCGAAAATGCATAGAAACAAGTGAGGTTATTTGTGAAGTCTTATGTCTTAGTATTACAAAGGGTGTTTTGGGAGGGTGCTTTTCTACCACTGAGTCGCAGCACAGTTATGGTATTTTTCTGTGCACCTTGTAATCCTGGCTGCCCTGTTAATACAGGCTGCCCGCTTCTAAACTGTACACGGGCTGCAGTGGGCCAGAAGGAAGTCGTTGTCCAGACCATTCCATGCTTCTGCCGCCTGTGATTATGGTGTCAGTGGGTTTTCAGAGGAAGATGCTCTGGAAGATTTGAAAGTGAAGTGAGTTTTTAAAATCAAAATAACAACAACATTCAGTTTTTTAAATTAAGACTCAGAAAACTTCCTGTTGATTGTCTTACCCTGATTAGATAAATGGTGTTTCAAAAAACTGAGGAATAAGGACCCCATGTGCCTATTTGCAAATGCTTACCATGTATCTCCAATCTGCAATTAAGAAAGTAAAAACATTTAGATAAACTAAGTTATTGACAGAAATTTTAAAGAGCTAATTTTTTTTAACCATAACACAGAAGATACGGAAGCAGGTTAGATAGAATACCCTGTCCAAAAAAAAAAAAAAAAAAAAAAAGGAAAAGGAAAGAAAAAGATGCCTGTGAGGTTCTACTAATTTCAAAAATGTATAGTACAATCTATTGCATTTTAAGGAATAAAGGGGAGGATTAGAAGATAGGAAAAATATGTAAGTTTTACTTACATATAGGTTAGTACCACATTAGTCCCTTCCTATTTTATAAGGATGGATATGGTTGTTTCATAAAATACAACAAATGGAATCTAACAACAAATAGAGTTTATAATTATATTAAAGTAAGATCTTAAAATTGCTTTATGTAATATTTAAGTAAAGATAGAAGAATATAAATGTTTTTTCCCGTCTTTCTGTATTTTTCTAAAACAAACACATATAAACATAGAGAGTGCTCCATGTTCAATTAAATTATAAATGACACAATTATAAAGAATACATTTTACTAACATTTGTCAAATAGCTAAAATAATTGAATAAAATTAGAATAAAGCAAAGTGAAATGGTCTTAAAAAGGAAAGGAAAACGGAAAACTAGACAATGAAGCTTTTTAGGTTTATAGATGAGATGGCCATGGAAAATAGCAGGGACTTTCTTATTTTGATCCATTACCATATCATAGATATATAGTAGGGCTGATGTGTACTTTTTCTATGTATCCAAGAAAAATGGCCTGGAGGTGAGATTATGAGAGAAAAGAGATCAAGTGTCAATGACTCGTAATTGCTTTGCTGAGGCAGCTGAAGCATGAGGAATGCAATGTAAATCAGCGCAGAGAGAACACTCTGACTTCAGTTTGGAGGCATAATGATCTCCCACCTGGTGGATACACTCATGCCAAAAAAGGACACCCAAAGTGCAAGGAGACATATGGCTTCATTTCTAGAAGATCCACACGAGGAGACAAAATCTAGTCGAAAGTTCTAAAATTTGAACCTACCAGCTACCTTTTCATCCCCCAAACTACTTTCTCAAACCCAAATATTTTTGTTGAGCAAATAGAGATACAGACAAAATTTTCTCCATTCTAATATTAGTATAGTACTAAGCAGGATAGAATTTTAGGCACAGCTGTGATACAAAGAAAATGAAATCAGCAAAAAATGTCAGTAGTTAAAGAATATTAAAAAAAAAAAGTAAGAATTTTTCAAGATCTAAGTGAAATTTCAAGCCAATTATTTTTCTTTTTAAAAAATCATTATTTATTTTTATTTCAAGAGATTTAGAGAATACGAGTATTTGTTAAATGGATGAATTGTAAAATGCTGAAGTCACGGCTTTTAGAGAGCACATTACCAGAATAGTGCACAGTGTACCTGATAATTTTTATCCCTTGCTCCCTTTCTTTCCTTCAGCTTCTTAGTTTCCAGTGTCCGTTAAGTCACTTTGTGACCACACGTAACCACCATATAGCTCCCACTTATAAATGAGAACAGGTAGAATTTGTTTTTCCTTCCTGAGACACTTGTGTTAGCTTAACGGTCTCTGATTTCATTTAAGTTGCTATAAAATACAACATTTCATTCCTTTTCACGGCTGAGTGGTATCCATGGTACACATGTATCACCACATTTTCTTTTCCAGTTATCAGGTGTTAGGCACTTAGGTGTATTGCGTTGTCTTTGCAGTTGTGAATTGTGCTCGGTGAACATTAGGTTGTAGGTGTCTTTTTGATACAATGAATTATTTTCCTTTGGGTAGACACCCAGCAGTGGGGTTGCTGGTTTGTACAGTAAGTTTAATTTTTAGCTCTCTGAGGAATGTCCATCCTGCTTTCTAAGAAGGTTATATTAATACTCATTTATAGTCCTACCAACAGTATATAGAAATCCCTTTACATGGCGTGGCACCCATAGCACAGTGGTTAGGGCGCCGGTAGCATATACTGATGCTGGCAGGTTTGAACCCAGCCCAGAGAGCTAAACAACTACTGCAACAAAATATAGCCAGGCATTGTGGCAGGCACCTGTAGTCCCAGCTACTTGGGACATTGAGGCAAGAGAATCGCTTAAGCCCAAGAGTTTGAGGTTGCTGTGAGCTGTGACACCACCAAAAAAAAGAGCTGTCTCAAAAAAAAAAAAAAAAAAAAAAAAAAAAAAAAAAAATAAAGATATAGAATA
>CAUYPK010008072.1:0-42888 GCA_963574355.1 Loris lydekkerianus | reverse complement strand
GAGGAATTGTAGGATCGAATGGCAGGTCTATCTTTAGATCTCTAAGTGTTCTCCAAACGTCTTTCCAAAAGGAACATATTAATTTGCATTCCCACCAGCAGTGTAGAAGTGTTCCCTTTTCTCCACATCCACGCCAACATCCCTGGTCAAAGTCTTAAATTTTTGAAACTTGTATACATAGGCTTATTCTCCCAAAGACAATCTTCATTCTTACTGGACTTGTTGCCTGACTTCAGTTTGACATAATAAAATGGGAGATTCAGTGGAGGGAGAGGGGAAGATATTCGTTAAAAGGTACAAAGTTTCAGTTAGGATTAATAAAAAGATTAGGCCTTAAATGTTCTTACTACAAAATAGTAAGTATGCAGAGTTGATATATTTATTAGTTTGATTTAGTCATTTCACCCAGTATACATATATCAAAGCATCATGTTGTACACCATAAACATACAGTTTTTATTTTGTCAGTTGTACCTTAATAAAGGATGTGTGTGTGGAAGGGAGAATAGGGATTCATTTTTTCCTAGATCCACATGTTACCTAGTAATAGTCAATATCCTAAATCCTTCAAGAATCTAAAATCATTTACTAGGTTTCAAAATACCATAACTTTCACTAATTTTATAAAAATAGTCTTAAAAGTATCTTATGTGGAACTCCTTGGAGTATAGTAGAAAAAGCCTCTGTATACTAAGGTCTAAAGTTTTTATTAACCAGATGTTCAATAAAAGCTGAGTCTCTAGTACCAGCTACCTACCTCTGTAATTCTTTTATGAGAGAGAAGCTACTAATTTTAATGCTAAAGCCACTAATTTTAGGATGAAGCTAATCTTAACCAATGGGGATTGGAGTAGATGGGTTTATCTCTGTGGACTTTACAGCTATGTTGGGTAGAGCTGGTGGAAGGAAATAAATAGAAAAGGTTTGTATCTTTTCAAGATAAAGCAATGCTATTATGGAACTACAAATTTTACAGTAATAAATGATGTACTGTTGTCAAAAGAAAGTGACTCTTATTCATTTTTTATACATTTATTTAACTTTTGGGTTGCTTATATTGCTTATTACTATTTTATTCTCCGTGATACTTATAGGTAGTATATGTGTAGTACATTAGTGCCATGTCAAGAATTCTTTGTGTTAGCTCAGCACCTATAGCTCAAGAGGCTTAGGCACCAGCCACATACACCAGAGCTGCCGGGTTCAAATCCAGCCTGGGCCTGCCAAACAACAATGACAGCTGCAACCAAAAAATAGCCGGGCGCTTGTGGTCCCAGCTACTTGGGAGGCTAAGGCAAGAGTGGTCCCAGCTACTTGGGAGGCTAAGGCAAGAGAATTGCTTAAGCCCAGGAGTTGGAGGTTGCTGTGAGCTGTGATGCCATGGCACTCTACCCAGAGCGACAGCTTGAGGCTCTGTTTAAAAAAAAAAAAAAAAGAATTCTTTTGTGTTGTGGTTGTTCTTGAGGAAGGATGGTGAATAAAGGAAGTTGTTCTTAAGGAAGGATGGTGAATAAAGTCATTGAGCCATCCCTAGCTGCAGGAGAACCGTATGTCTGTGTTGATATAGTGACTACACGTTTGAATGGGATGTCAGGTCATTCATAGTAGGAAAGTGCAGTAAACTCAACCCTATACACCCATGTCCTTCTATAACTCTGATGGAAATTCCATTAGTTGTGTCACAGTCCCTCTGTTTTCGTGGATTTATTTCTTTGGATATTCAGAGGCTTTCAAACCATTCTTTTTCCCTTAAGCAATTATTCTATTTTGATGAGGGTTCTTTTTTCATTTAATAAATATTACACACATACTGTGTGCTTTGTGCTGAGTGCTAAAGGTATTATATTCATTTGAACATAGTATCAGCTCCCAAAGAAATTTGCTGTCAGATGGGAGAGTCAGAGAGGTGAATGGACAATCACAGTACAAGGTAAGAACTAAGGAATTAAAGATCAAGGAAGACAATTTTAACTTTATGGTTTTTTAAAAATTGAACCACTGTGATTAAGTAGAAAGAGAACTGATTTAAGCACTATTTATCTGTTTTCAAAACCTGATTCAGTTGCTAATAGCCATGTGACTAGAAAAGTTAATAATCTGTGATACATGCAAAGTTGTTCTAAGTTTTAGCACTTAACCTAGTACCTGGTGAATAATCATTACTTTCTTTTCTCAAAGTCATACATCCCAAAATTATAATTCTGAAGCCTATAAATACAAAGATAATTTATCTGGCCCCTACTTGACAGGAGATGTGAAAAGTGGATATAAAAGAAAAAAACAAAAAAAAATTATTTTTAAGATGCTTTGTGAATACTCTGTCCATATTAGTAGAAATCAGATTTTATAATTGTTTCTTATAAAACTTACCCAAAATTCCATTATTTAGGAGATACTGTGTATAAACTAATATTTTAAGAACTTACAGTATTGCTTGTAAAATGTTACTACCCTCGTAATTATGTATTCAACTGGTATTGAATTTATTTGCCTAGTTAAGACAGAATACTTCTCTGTCTTCCTACCTTCTTTACCCTGGAATTTAGCACAGTAACTGCTCTTAATCAACTTGTGGTTTATGTTCAGAAGGGTAATAATGATTGTAACCTTTATTCATAAGTTGTTTAAAAAGGATTTAAGTAAACCATCAGCAAATTGATTAATAATGCATTTTCTTAAGACTCATTGACGTACTTCGAATTTTCTATATTTGAAGAATTTAAAAACTGCACTATTTGGGAAATACCATATAGCATTTAGAAATGACATGAAATAGCCAAAGAATTTACTTTTAACTAAAAATAATTTTTTTCATTCCCTTGAAATTAAGTAGTATAACTGTTGCTAACAATAGAAACTGAAATTGGTATAGCAACAACATAGTTTGTAATTCTTCTAAAGTGCGACAGTGTTAGAGTTGGTATTACAGTCCAGAGAAGACAAATCTTATTCTATTATGTGGCTGATCTTTTCAGTTTTGCTCTACTTTATATAATAACTGTTCCAGATTTATTTGTTAAATATAACAAATAAATCTTAAAGATAAGACAAGCTAAAATGTTATTCATTATCAAAAGCACGAACACAAGATATGAACTGAATGTAGAAGTATTCTCTCTATATTTTATATAAATCATTCTACATCATAAATGGGGAATAGTCATCAAACTAATAGTTATTTTGCTATCAAAAGGCCCATTGAAGCAGAGTGAGGAAGGGAAAGGGGTGGGAAGAAGCCTGAGGATTGCACTGGCAGGAGGAGCACAGTGGATGAAGATAGGAACCACTTCCTTACACCTCTGCCAGAGAGTAATGGTGCATTTGCTTTTTGTTGCTGTTGTTACTACTTACCCTTGTCATGAATACATTGCTATTCCTGTGGCACTTTTGTGGGTTCTCACTTAACATTACTTTCTTTATCATGGCTGAGCTGGACTGTCTGTTCGCAAGTTAGCACCATTTACCCCTTCTGTACCTGACTGATAAACTTCCTGAGGAGATTGCATACTTATTTTTTCCTCCCTCATTGTGTCTTCCCTCATCCCACTCAACCAAATATAAAATGGTAGATATCCAGAAGTTCATTACAACTGGTCTATAGGAGTTTTGTTTTGATTCAGCTTTGTCTGGGTTCCTCCCTTCCCCAGTAGTAAAATTTCATTTTTACCCTCTTCCTCCTCCAGTACCAAGATTTCACACATGGAAAGGAACTGGTTTTATCTTCTTTTTCCCAGAGATGCCTTTGTCATAGGGAAGTCTTTTGTTTGAAAACATTAAGGCCAACTAAATTCATTTTATTAAATTTCCACTGACTCTTTGTAAGCTTCCTAACAGTGTGGTACATGGTATTAAAGGATGATTTGGTGATGTACATAAAGCTAGTGGGGTTGTGAGAGTAAAATAGTCAAAAATATTTTCATTACAATTTTGTTTAATATTACAATGCTTATGTTTATAAAATGCTTCCAAATATTCTCTTGTAAAATGTCGTTAATACAGGTAACTTTAACTATGAATTAATTTTCTTCAACTCTTACCTTGGATAAGATGTGTTGCTATTAGAACATTTAAATGACTGAGTTTTATATTGTTAAAATGTGTCTAAAGACTAAACTTCGTAATGTGTTACGTTGTAGGTCAGAAGACATGTCTTCATCTACATGGCATCTTTCCTTACCTCTATGTGCCATATGATGGTTATGGACACCAGCCAGAAAGCTATCTTTCTCAGATGGCATTCAGTATCGACAGAGCACTTAATGTGGCTTTAGGCAATCCATCTTCCACTGCTCAGCATGTGTTCAAAGTGTCATTAGTATCAGGAATGTAAGTATATGATAATATCTTTAAAAAATTTTATTTGTGTTTGTATTGCTATTATATTTAGAGGAAAACATTGCTGATTGAAATACACTGTTCATATTTCTTTTACTTCTAGTTTAATGGAACTGTAAATTTCTTGCTGTTAACTTTCTAAAGTAAATTTTTATTGAATGAAAAATAGAAACAGTGATTTTTGTTTTCACTTCTTTCATTTCTTTGCTTCCTAGAACAGTAGAAATTCTTATAATTCATTCAGCAAATATTTGTTAAGTGCCTTCTCTGTCCTACGTGTTGTTCTAGGAGCTTATGATATATTGCTGAACAAAACAAAGATCCCTGCCCCCATGAAGTTTGCATTCTAGTAGTGGGAAACAGATAATAACCCATACATATAACAAAATAAATTTACTTATTTGCTATATGATAATCAGCACTATAGAAAAAAAGATGTAGAGCAGGATAAGCAGGGTCAGTAGTTTGTGGAGTAATCAGAGAAGGTCTCCATGGCAACATAAATGACATTTGAAGAAATGCATGAAGAGATAAGGGAGTAGGAATAGCTTGGTGGCCAGATAGTTGTAATGGAGGGAGTAAAGGAGAGTAGGATGAAATGAGGTTAGAGAGAGATGAGAAGATAGAAATTTTAAAGGCCCATGGTTCTCTACATCTGGTTTCAGTACTTTGGTTTCCAGTATCACCAACATTAGT
This sequence comes from Loris lydekkerianus, assembly GCA_963574355.1. NCBI lineage: Eukaryota > Metazoa > Chordata > Mammalia > Primates > Lorisidae > Loris > Loris lydekkerianus. The sequence continues at coordinate 37,857 of CAUYPK010008072.1, read as the reverse complement.
TTTACCCGGTTTAACAGCCGTAAGAATGTACCTCTCAGATCTATAAATACAGGGAATATGATTTAATGGCCCCAGCTACCACATGCTGAAATCTAATCCATTTCTTCAAAATAGCTGAAACTGCTTTCCATAGGTTACTCTTACCCAGTGACTGAGTATGGCAAAGATACTAAGTCAGGTCTGTTCCTGAGAGACTCTTAAAACTCCCCCAACAATGTTGCTGTACTTTAGTTGGAATTGCACGTCAGTAGAAGACATTTCACAAATCCTCTAGTCCTAACTCCTTTGCTTGAGGATCAAACTGGTATCTGGTCACTGCACCAGCCTCTTCTGGCTCTCTCTTTATTTTCTCTCACAGGTATTTCCCCTGATAAATTTCTTGCACATTTGGCACTTCTCGGAGGAGTTAGATTAATATACCTGGGAACGGAATAGAAATACATCCCACCTCACATTTGCTGAATCAGAAACTCTGGTGATGGAGCCCAGCAGTATGTGTTTTAATAAGGCTCTCTGATGATTCTGGTGGATGCTAAAGTTTAGAAATCATTGCAGTAGGCTATTCTAAGGACTTTGACTTGTACTCTAAGCTATTATATGGTTTTGAGCAGCCCAGGTCTGACTTAAACTGAAAGGATTACTTTAGTGACTGTATTAAGACTTAGTAGACTAGAGGCCAGGCGCAGTAGCTCACATGTGCAATCCTAGCACTCTGGGACAGCATGGTGGGAGGATTGCTTGAGTTCAGGAGTTCAAGACCAGCCTAAGGAAGAACAAAGGCCTCATTTCTACAAAAACAGAAAAATTAGATGAGCACACCTTTCAGCTATTCGGGAAGCTGAGGCAGGAGGATTGGTTGAGCCCAGGGGTTTGAGGTTACAGTGAGACAAGATGATGCCACTGCATACAAGCCAGTGTGGCAGAGCAAGACTCTGTCTCTTAAAAAGAAAAAAAGGATACATTGGAGGGGGGGCAATGGTAGAAGAAGGGAGAGCTTTTGGACTCTGTTTCATAATCTGGGCAAGAAAATAGGGTGGCTTGAACTAGGAGAGTAGCAGGGGAGTAGTAGTGTGAAGTATTCAGCTTATGGGTTTTAAAGATCAAATCAACAAGATTTGCTGTCAGATTGGATGAGAGTTGTCAGAGAAAAAAAGATGAGTATAAAATTTTGAGTCTGAGACCGGGAGTGGTGGCTCACATCTGTAAATCCTCTAGCACTCTGAGAGGCTGAGGCGAGTGGATTGCTTGAGCTCCAGAGTTTGAGACCAGCCAGAAAGCAAGAGCAAGACTCCATCTCTAAAAAATAGGCAGGCATTGTCCCAGGTGCCTGTAGTCCCGGCTACTTGAAAGGCTGAGTCAAGAGGATCTCTTAAGCCCAAGAGTTTGAGGTTGCTGTGAGCTATGACACTGTGGCACCCTACCCAAGGCAGAGTGAAACTCTGTCTCAAAAAAAAAAAAAAAATCAAGTCTGCACTTAAAATAGGATGGAAAGTACAGGTGAAGTAGACTAGCAGGAAAGATCTAGAGATCATACTGGAACATTTGAGTGTTTTTAGTGTCTTGTGTGAAATCCATGGGAAGACCTTAGATTTGTCTGCTTTCCTCTACTTTAATCTAGGCTTTCCTTTGGACCACTACAATACCCTTTTAATTGAATTCCCATTTTCTTTTCTGTTCTTGTCTTCCTCTAGAGCAGCAAAAGTACTCTTCTTGTATGTAAATGATTTAAAAATCATTTAAAATCCTTGATAGGCTTCATAATATTCATAGAATTAATTTAAAATTCTAACCACAGTTTATGTGATTTGACCCCAGCCTACATCTGTAACTTTGCTTACTATGTTCTGTCTAGCAAGAGTGATCTTCTTTAAGTTGCCCTGATATGCCAAGCTCTTTCCCACCTAAATTTTTTAACATGAAATTCCCTTTTCTTGACTGTTCTACCCTTTTCCAATCCTTCAAGTCCTTGACCTCTTCAGAGTTTTCTTTGCATGTCTCACTTAACATATTTTAAATAAAGTAGTATTATTATACTGTATCTCTCAGCCCATTCTTTTTCTTTAGCTCTTAATATAGTTTATAATTATTTTAATTTTGTTTATTTACTTAATTTTTATATTTTTCTCATGAAGTCTCCATGAAGTCTCTCATGGAGACTTCATGAGAAAAAGGGTCAAGTTTGTCTTGTTTATTGTTATATCCCTAGCACCTTGTATAGTGTGTTGGACACTTAGTATGTACAGCTCAATAACTATTTGATTGAATAAATTGTTGAAAATAAGTTGAAAGTTCACACGCATCCTATGACAGCAACACTTATGGTAGGTAATTGTGAACTTTATCTTGTAGATTTTTAATTCTTCATTGTTTCTAAGAACTTTCCAAACATATTCTAATTTCAAAGTTGGATTTCCAGACAGCCCAGTGATATAAATAGTCACCAATCTTTCTATATTTTTGGTTTATATTTTTTAATGGCTTTGTCACGTTTTTGGAGAAAAATTTGGATACATGAAGGTAAATGATGAGCTGTTTAGTCTAATTTTTGGTTGCCAATTCTCTTTTTCCTTCTATTAAAAAAAGTGTTTTCTTACCTGGATCCCCTTCTCTTACCATCTATTCTGCCTTCTCTGATTCCTTTACTCCTTTACTCTAATTTTACTACTTTTTGAAGGTAGATAAAGTTGTATCTAGCTACCGAATTAACTCTTACAAAGTTTAACCATGTTCTTCCTAGCATTTCACTGTCCCGTGGCTGGGTTAAGAGATAAGACCAGGATCTTAGGCTAATTTCTGAGATTCTTTGCCACTCACTACCCTGATTCTAGATAATGTCCTATAAAGAGATTCTTAATTCATCAGCATTAATTAGTTAAGATTTTTCATCCTCCATGCTTATTTACTTCTCCATTGATATATTTAAAAACTGATTCTAAATGAGATGTTTTTAAAACATCTGCTTTCAAACTCTCCTCTATTCTACTTTTTTCCTCCCAAAGCATCTCCCTGATGAGGAATTTTGTTGGCAAATCAACTTAAGTTGGCAAATTAACTATACTAGGAGGTAAGGCTTGCAGGTAAAATTGCACAGTCTTTCTCGCTAACAAGAGACAGAAAAACTGAATGTATAGAATTTCTATGCTATATTTTAGGGCAATGTTAATAGATAGGAAAACAGAATTCTAGATTTACAAAGGATTTTAGTGGTTTAAAACTTAAGACTTATCATTTTCTAAAATTAGAGTCTAATTATAAAAGATTGTTGTTTTTTTAACACTCTTAAAGATTGTTATCAAAGCCAAAGTAAAGATAACATGGACCACACAAATGCAGATTCAATTCTTTTTTTGAAATCTTATTTATCTGGCTAAAGATAACATGACAACCCATGTCTCCATATAGAGAGCTACATGTATATATATGTATATATATATGAAAAATACCACTATATATATATATAGGAAAAATACCACTCAAGAGGAAGGGCTACAAATAGAGGTGGTTTTTGCCAGTAAGAGAGAATGAGATCATTTATGTAATGTGTCTTTTACCCCTTCCTTCATGGCAACAAAATGAGGCAAACAATAGCAAACTAGACAGGAAGTATAAGTGTTATAAAAAAGAAAGAAAGTGAAGAATAAGAGTGATTGCTAGTCAGAGAAGGCTTTTCTGAGGATGTAAATGAAGCAGAGACCTAAAAACAAACTGCAAAAGTTCAAGGCAGAGCTTTCCAGACAGAGGGGGAATAGTAAGCTACAAGGGATCCAGGTTGAAGATCTGACAGGTTCAGAATGGCCAGAGGAAAAGAAAAGAGTTACATAACTTAAGATTGGAGTGAGAGGCAAGGTTGAGATGATGGACTCTTAGACCTTGGTAAATAGTTCAATTTTTTTAACAGAAATTTCTTTCCAGCAATCATACAGATAGATGGCTTGAAACAACTTTTTTGAAAAAAGTTATTTAAATAGGCCCCTGATAATAGCTTGCTCCCACATTAGTCCTGATTTGATGTCCTCTTTTCAGGCATTACAGTGAGAGATGATACCCTATTCAGAGGGCTATGTAGTGACAGTCAAAGGGGATAATATTTATTTATTTAATTATTTATTTATTTTATTAAATCATAGCTGTGTACATTAATGCGATCATGGGGCACCAGGATAATATTTTTTAAATGAAGAGTGATTGGGTTTATTCACTGGAAGAGGTAGGCATTTTTAAAAATTTTTATTTTTATTTATTTATTGTTCTGAGATAGCGTCTCACTCTATCATCCAGGCTTGAGCATTTACTTACAGACCAATTTCAGGCAGATACAAAGCCTTTTATTACATCTACAAATTCACATATGTGTGTGTGTATGTGTGTGTATAATCTCTTTTTATATATTGTTTATAATTACGTTATCTTTGAAAATGGTGGTCTGTATGTCAGAGGTAATAATAGGCTTTCAGATGTTCCTGAAAATGAAAGTCCAACTTATTTCATCTTGCATTAAGGATTTCTCTATTTGTCTTGTAGTCTTTTGCTTCTCTCTTTCCTCATTCCAGATGGTGTCCTAAGAAAAAAACCCAGCCACAGCATAATTAGGGTCCTTCAGAAAGTCCATGGTCTTCTTCAATCTCTTACGTTTCTATCTACACAGTTTTCAATAGGTTACACTTGCGATGGGTGTGTATTAAAAGGTTTATTAATATCAACTGCTGAAAAATGTGTTGTGCGTCTGTACATTTTTATATATTTAAACGTATGTACATGTATAATACTCAAATTGTCTCTGCCTAGTGAACTTTCAAAATGGATAATAAGTAGATTCATAAGGAAAATAATATAAGTGTTGATGAAGAACTTCAGTTTTTGACAGAAAAAATGTTGGTAAGAGAAAAGAGCCACTTAAAAAGTCGTGATGATTGAGAGTAAGGCATAAATGATTTATTGCTCCTTTTAGTCTGTAGTTTTTGTCAAGTGGTATTTTAACATTTTTAAAAAGCTTCAGTATTTCATATGTTAACACTAATAACTTTAATTGAAGTGTCTTAGTTTAATTATTTGGTTTTTAGATAATAATAAGTATAAATAAGATTGAATTCAGCCTGCTGAGCCTAATTAGGCCAATACATTGCCTTATTTCATCTCTAAATGATGAAAATAATTTGAAATATCTTTTTTCTTATATTTCAGGCCTTTTTACGGTTATCATGAGAAGGAAAGACACTTTATGAAGATCTATCTTTACAATCCTGCAATGGTGAAAAGGTACAAAGAGAAATAAAACCAATATGAATAACTGTCATTTATGTATTTTAGTAATAAAAAGAAAAATCTGTAGAAGAAAGGCTTGTATAGTTTGTAGCATTGTTAAAGAAAAATATAAAATACAGGTTTATGTATACAGAGAGAAACTCATGGCTTGGATTCTAGGAAGGGTATATATATATATATATATATATATATATATATATACACACATATATATATATATATATATATATTTTTTTTTTTTTTTTTTGATTGAGACAGAGTTTCACTTTGTTACCCTCAGTAGAGTGCCATGGCATCATAGCTCAACAGCAACCTTAAACTCTTAGTCTCAAGGGATCCTCTTACCTTAGCCTTCCTAGTAGCTGGGACTATAGGCACCTGGCATAATGCCTGGCTTTTTGTTGTTGTTGTTATTGTTGTTGTTTGTTTAGCAGGCTGGGGCTGGGTTTGAACCCACCAGCCCCAGAGGATGGTGATTGGCATCCTAACCACTGAGCTACAGGCACCCCTTAGGAGGGAAATTTTAAATGTGGAGGCCCCCAACTGTTTCTCTCCTATCTTAGATTTAGAGAGTTTATAGAAATAGGTACAGGAGATGGTGGCTGCCATACATGTTGTTAGTGCCCTGTTGGCCAGATGAGATGTTAAATACTAAGAGAAACTTGGTCTTCAGTTTTACTTGTCTGTTAAGTGATCCTCCTGCTTCAGACTCCTGAGTAGGTGTGACCTCAGGCACCTGCCACAATGCCTGGCTAGTTTTTCTGTTTTTATTATAGTAGAGATGGGGGTCTCACTCTTGGTCTGACTGGTCTCGAACTCTTGAGCTGAAGCAATCTACCCACCTCAGCCTCCCAGAGTTTTAGGATTACAGGTGTGAGCCACCACTCCTAACCCTGTTCTTCAGTTTTAAAATGAGGAGAAATATCTGAGAGTGGGACCAGAATGAGAGGGCTTCTGAGATCTCAGAATCCTTTTTGACTCATTATTAGAGGTTAGTGAAATTTTATATCCTGGGTTTTTTATTTGTTTTGGTTGTTTTTTCATTCCCTCAAGCAGTCTCTTTGCCTCTAGTTTATTATCAGAATCACCCTGGAGCCAGGGTTATTGCGGGTAGGTGGGAAGGACACATATATGGAAGATTTTAATCAAACTTTAAGATTCAAAACAAGGAGTTTTACTGTATGTAGTGACAAGCTAGAGTAAAAGTGGCCTTGGGGGAATGCCAAGGATTGTTTTTTTCAGGAGGTCCTCTCTATCAGGAATTACTGGGTTCCAGAAAGTAACATTGGTTGGTAATTTGGTAAAACACAAATTGGATGTTTTGCCATAATGAATTAAGGCATAGTTACCAAAAGATAAGGTTTAGTCTGGATTAAACAAGTTAGCACTTCAGCACTTCACTGACTCTCAACTCTAATCCCATTCGTTATTCCATTCTAAGAGTAACCAGTGAAAACTAGTTTTCTTACAGCCAGCCTCTATCAGGACCTTACCCCAAATAACTTCTATTATGTAAGGGACCAAAGCAATATTCCAGAATTGGCACTTACAGACAGTGATATTTCTTACAGCAGTTCCCCTCTACTCATATTTTCTCATATTCATAGAATGCAAAAGAGCAATCCCTGTGTACTCTTAGCCTCTCTCACATGTACAAATTGGTAAGACATAAACTTCTGTCATTTTTTTTTCTCAAATTGTGCTGGAGCAGGAGCCGTGATTAAAAGTTACATAAGTCTTTTATAAATAACCTATAAACTGTAATTCTACTTAAAGTATAAATATAATCCATTTTTCCTTGCACCTGTAGCAATCAGACACTTACTAAACTATTCTCAATAAGTTTAAATTACATAGTCATCTATGACAGTGTCTAAAATTCCTGATTTATTAATGAATTCATTTATTCATTTTAATAAATATTTATAAAGTGTCTACAATATTTGATATTCTGTGGAAGTTGGAAAGTAGATATGGTCAGCAAAGTTTGATGGTTCTTGCCCTCAGGAAACTTATAGCAAGTAGAAGAGGCAGACGGTGAACAAGAAACTGAAACAAAAACAAAAATTGTCATACCTGCTAGGAAAGAAAAGAATGGGAGTTGGAATGAAAAAAAAAATGTTTTCTCCTTTTTTGTTATTTTTTATTATATGGTTCTACATTGATCATTTGTATTATAATATTTAACTAATACTTAGTGTAGTGGTTAAGAGCCTAGACTCTGAAACCAGATTGATCTGGCTCTGCTACTTACAGGTAGGTGATGTTAGGCAAGATATTTGTGCCTAAAGATAGGCAATATCTTTTAGGCAAGATATTTTGTGCTCTCGGTACCTTAGCTTTCTCATCTTTCAATAGGATTGCTGCTTGTACGTGTTGTTCTAATGATTAAATGTGTTGGTGTCTGTAAATCACTTTAGAATAGTGCTTGGCACGTTATAAGTGCTGTATTATTATAAGTATTGGCTATAGTATACATACAAAACATTAAAGTTTAACTTCAGGACCTTCTCTTTACTCTTAACTCTCTCTTCCATAGAGACCATCATTTCAAGGGTTTGGTATATGTTCTTTCATTTTTATACATACATAGGTACACATTCATGCACATATTCTCTTTTTAAATTTTTCATATAAAGTTGGTATTATACTAGGATGTAAGTTCCCTAACAGCAGAGATTTTTGATTACCATGTTTACTGCTATATCCCTAGAGCTTGCAATAGTGCCTGGCACATAGTAGTTTATAACTATTTTTTTAAAATTAATGAATGAATACTATGCAGATCATTTGAGAACTGGCCTCTTGAGTCCTCTACTTACTTATATCCTGTGATCTTTACTTCCATTCTTATTAAACTACCTACTCAATTGACTACAGCCTAGAACTTGTCCTACCTCAGAGATTTTAAGTGCAAATATCTTGGTTTCTGGCTACAATCTTCTGTCTTTCTTCAATTTTTTGAGGGATAATTTATACAACACAAAATTCACACATTTTTAAGTGTGTACAGTTAAAGGATTTTTAGTAACTTTACTGAGTTATGCACATAGTGATATAATTCAGCTTTAGGGCCGTTTCATGGCTTCCCTGGCTTTAATAAGATCTTTTATGTCTGGTTTTTGTTTTTCTTAAATCTTTTTTAACTCTGTCTCTGTTACCCCACTCGACCTATTTTTAGACTTCAAACTCCTTGACCCCAGTACTACTGCCAGTTGTTTTTTAATTTCTCTTTCCATTCCTTCTTACATCTTTTTTTTTTTTTTTTTTTTTTTTTAAGAGACAGAGACTCACTTTGTTGCCCTCGATAGCATGCCATGACATCACAACTCACCGCAACCTCCAGTTCTTGGGCTTAGGCAATTCTCTTGCCTCAGCCTCCCAAGTAGCTGGGACTACAGGCACTCGCCACAAGGCCGGGCTATTTTTGTTGTTGTTGTTGTTGCAGTTTGGCCAGGGCTGGGTTGGAACCCGACAACCTCAGTATATGGTGCCTGTGCCCTACTCACTGAGCCATAGGTGCTGCCCATTAAATCCCATTTTTTATCAGCCCTTCTGTATGCCAGGTAAAACTATCAATTCTGAATTGATCTATTTATATTTCTCTCTACTGAGCCCTAGTTTATGATTACTGCAAGGTAAAAACAATCACAGATTGGGGCCACTGTAAATTTATGGTCTTCAACTTCTTCTGGGCCGTGCCCTGCCCTGTTTAACTTCTCCTTTCAGGGATGTCCAGCCTTTTTCTTTTCTGTCACACAAGAGTTGTCTTGTACTACACATTAAATACACAAGCACTAACAAAAGCTGATGAACAAAAGAAAAGGTCCGTGCATCATTTTCATGATATCTGACACCACAAATAAGCAAATTAGTCCCCAAATAATCTGCATGCAGCCTGTGGGCTATAGGTTGGACACCCTTGGATCAGTTAATTATACTTAAATGTTAAGCTCCTACTAAGGTCTTGCCTTCTGACGTTATGGAAAAAATGGAACCCATCATCCTAAAACAATTTTTCGAAGTATGAACTGGGGATTTCTGAAACTCGGGGGTCTCTATGGTCAAAATTATCCATATACTAAGATCTGATTTGCTTTTTTCACCATGTTCACCGATAGTGGGTTAAATGGTTAAAGGTAATGGCATGAAATCATTGCATTTTCCACCAATAATCATTCACCACTAAAAACCAACCAACCAACGAACAAAAAACAGTTTTATTTAAGAGTATCCATGAAGACCTGGCAAAAAAATTATTAATTTTATTGAATCTTGATTCTTGAGTATATGCCTTTGTAATATTTATGTAAACAAAATGAAAATAAGCATGAAGCATATCTGTGTGCTGAAGTACTATGATCTCAAGGAAACAAGCACTTATATAATTGCTTTTAGTTGCAAGCTGAACCAGCCACCTTTTTTGTTTTTAAATGGAACACCATTTTTACTTGAATAAATGATAAAGTTCTAGTGATTTGTATATTTGGTAGATAACATTCTTGAAAATGAACAAAATGAGACTGTCTGTTTAAGGAAAACAACTCATAGTATTTTGTTGGCAGTGATAAAATTTGAACTTTCAAGCAAAATTAGATTTTGGAAAACTTTATTTGCTTATGAACTTAAAAACTTTCCAGGACATAAATAATTTTCTAAGGTGATGTCAACAAAGATGATTTTCATATTGTTTAGTGAACATTTAAAAGATCTGTATAACTCAGTGGATCTATATTTTCTTTTCTTCGTTTTTTTTTGGAGATAAGAGTCTCACTCTATTGCCCAGGCTAAAGTGCCATGGTATCAGCCTAGCTCACAGCAACCTCAAACTCTTGGGCTCAAGCAGTCCTCCTGCCTCAGTCTCCCTAGTAGCTAGGACTACAGGTGCCCACCTCAACACTTAGCTATTTTTTCTATTATTTAGTAGAGACGGGGGTTTTACTCTTGCTTAGGTTGACCTTGAACTTCTGAGCTCTAGCAATCCTCACCTGAGCTCCCAGAGTTCTAGGATTATAGGTGTGAGCTACAGTACCCAGCCAGAATCTATATTTTCTTAAATGATCATGCATGGGTAAAAAATATTCAAAGTGCAAGGTAGACCAATAAATGTTAATGTAATAGAATATAAAAAACTTTACAGCAATAGGTCTTACCATACTGCCTAGGTCTGTAAGAGGCTCTATTATTTTGGTGTGTGTAAGTGCACTTGGTGACGGTAAGGTCAACAACAAATTTGCCTAAGGACACATTTGTCAGAATGCACCCCCCTTATTCAGTAACATGGTTGTATTGCTGTCAATAAGAACAAAGACTATCAGTATCTAGATTGAAAATAAAAAAAAAGAAACTATCACTTGTTGAATTTTAGTATAGAAGCAGAGAATATTGGCATTTGTTTGAAAAGGCTGCTAAATTCTTCCTCCTTCTCCCAACTACATATGTAAGGCTAGATTTCTTCATATGCTTCACCTCAAGCAATACATATATATATATATATATGAACAAATTGAGCAGAAGTAAGTGTGATAGATTTGCAAACAAGGCTCTTTTCTCACTAAGTTGCTTTTACTTTGGAAAATATAGTTTTTTTTATTAAGCATGTTATTTATGTTAACATGTAATAAGTTTATTGTTTTAAAATTAGTAAATAACTCTCTTAAAAGTTTTTGTTGCATTTTTCTAATATGGTACATATCAATAAATATAAACCACATAAATAAAAGCTTTTTAGTATTCTCAATAATTTTTTAGGAGTGAAAAGGGGTCCTGGGACCAAAAAATTTGAAAGCTACTAGAATAAAGTTCTCTTAATTTATCAAAGGCAATTCACTTTCTGTGACCTTTTCAAGGATCTCTTCTATCTACTAGTTATCTCCATCTTCCTCGCCAACACCATTTAAATATTAATAAGACCCATGCACATTCATATTCATAGACACACCATTCTCTCGTCTAGCCATTCTCCTTCGAGGATTTACCTATACTTTATGTAACTAATTTTCTTACTTCTCATTAACTCTTTAACTTACCCCAATATGACTTCTACTCCAACCATTCCACTTGAAGTTGCTTTCAACTAATAACCTCTGTTGCTAAGTCCAGTTTTTTTGTCCTTACCTTTTGACCGAATGATAATCTTTATGATGCCTTAAAGCAATCTTAAATGTTGGCTTCTGTGATATAAATCTCCTTTTGTCTTCCTCATACTCCTCTGATTATTCATATTGCTGCCATTTTATTGGAATCTCTTTTAACATCTATGGTTGTTTCTTAGAGTTCATCTTTTCCTTCAGGGATGACCAATATTTTTCTTCCTCTGTTGCACACTGGAAGAGTTGTCTTGGGCCACACATTAAATAAACAACACCAGTGACAGCTGATAAGCAAAAAAAAAAAAAAAGGGGGGGGGGGTCCAGGCATAATTTTCATGGTATCCAGTACCACAGATAAGCAAAAAAAGTCCTTACAAAATCAGCATGAATCACAGGTTGGATACCCCTGCCTATACTTTCTCCCGTCTCCTCTACAGCCTTACCTATTCCCATGTTGTGTTGTTTTTGCTAATCTTTATGCATTTCACTCCCCAGTGTATATCAGTAGCCTAAATTTATCTCCAGAACTCTTTAATACTTCAAAAGATTTACTATATAAATAGAATCGTGCACCATAGTTAAGAGTGAATGCTCAGCTCTTCCCCTAAGTGGCCTGAGGTGATCTGTGAAAATGGTTTGCTAGTCCCTTGACCCAGAAAACCCCACAAAGTCATGCAAGTCAAGAGGCTCAAATCTTCGTGTTCACTTAGGAACACACGTGATGAAACTGCCTAGGCCATCAAGGGTATGCATATGTGAAAAGCCACCAAGTATCTGAAGGATGTCATTTTAAAGAAACAGTGTGTACCATTCCGACATTATGATGGTAGAGTTGGTAGGTATGCCCAGGCCAAACAGTGGGGCTGGACACCAGGTCGGTGGCCCAAAAAGAGTGCTGAGTTTTTGCTGTACATGCTTAAAAATGCAGAGAGTAATGCTGAACTTACAGGTTTAGATGTAGATTCTCTGGTTATTGAGCATATCCAAATGAACAAAGCACCCAAGATACGTCACCGGACTTACAGAAGTCATGGTCGCATTAAACCATACATGTGCTCCCCCTGTCACATCGAGGTGATCCTGAAAAGGAACAATTGTTCCCAAACCAGAAGAGGAGGGTAGCACAGAAGAAAAAGATATCCTAGAAGAAACTGAAGAAATAAAATCTTACGGCATGGGAATAGATGTAACATAAAATAAATGAAAATAACAATAAAAAAATAAAGAGTGAGTGCTCACAAGTCAGATAAAATTTTATTTGGATCTTCCACATTTTGTTTGTGAGTTTTGACAACTTTTAAAATCTCTATAAGACTTAATTTCTTTATTTGCTAGATCGGGATGATAGGAACATAGGCTTGTAATGAAGATTACTTGAAATTAAGCATTTAAAACTCTTAGCACAGTATAAAGTGTTTAAAAATATGTTCACTGCCTCCGCTGTGTTAATAAGATTATTCTTATCCTCATCTTTACTATCATTCATTTTCAACAGTGTGGTAGAAATCTTCCTGGATACTCCCATATGTGTAAACTCCAGAATGCATATGCATATAAGGATAAAGCTGAGTTTATCCTTGTTCCCCCTCCAAAAATCTCCAAAAGCAAGCTCTTTTTCTTATAACCTTTCCTATTTCAATAAAGTAGCACCACCATCTAGCTACTTAAGCAAGAAATTTAGGCAGTAATACTCAACTTCTGTTCTACCTCACTCTCCATGTCTAGTCATCAAGGCCTAACCATTTTGTCCCTTAAACGTCTCCCAAATGAGTAAATTTCCATGATCCTTGTTATAGCTACCATCATTTTAGTTTTTCCACAATAGTCTATTTACTCCCTACCTATAGTCTTGGGCATTCTCTGCCAGTCTGGTCGTATGACTTTCTGCTACTTACTTCTCAGGCAAATTCCACTGCCCTTCAGATGTCTTAATAGGCAAGCTCTGAATGATGTGACTTCTCATTAATTCTCTGGCCCCTCATCTCACCACAATCTCTGACACTATACAGTCTTAACTCTCTATTCAGTTCCTGAATAAGCTCTTTACATGTGCAGTTTTAATACATAAAATACTCTTTCCTCTCTTCAAGAGAAGTACCTCTATAGTCTTATCATTTAGTCTCCTATGTAGTCCTCCAAGAAGGCTTTGTAGAAACTACTTCTGCACCCCTATCTGATTCTACATGTTTAATGTACTTCCCTGCATAGTACTTATTATGCTATGTGTAATTGTCTATAGTTTATATTACCCTTTAAGGAGGAAAAAAAAGACTCAAGAAAGAAAAAAATTAAAATGGTAATGCTATGAGTGGGGGAGCGTTGAGTAATGCTTCCTTTATCGAATTTTTATTGAACCTTTTCTCAGTTTCTGTAATTTTTTTACTTTGTTTTCTTTCATAATGTATACTAATTGTGTGATAATATTTCTATAATTCTTAAAAGAAAAATCTTACATTTTAAAAATATTTCTTAACATTTTAATGTTTTGTTTTAAAGTTTTGTCATTCAGTACATGCTACTTTAAAACTTAATTTAAACTTTTAATTACTAACAAAATACAAATTTCCACTGAAATTGAAATTAAATTTTGTGGGTTAGTATGTGTTTTCTTTTCTATATTTGTATAATTATTGTTTCATTTAACATTTTAGGGAACATAATTTTATGATATGTCTTTTTTTCTAATTTAGGATATGTGAACTTTTGCAAAGTGGAGCCATAATGAATAAATTTTACCAGCCTCATGAAGCGCATATTCCCTACCTCCTACAACTCTTCATTGACTACAATCTTTATGGAATGAATTTAATAAATCTGGCTGCTGTCAAGTTCCGAAAGGCAAGAAGGAAAAGTAAGGTTAATTTTCAAGTTCAAACTAAGCTTTGAAACCAGTGTAATATAATTGATGATTTATAAAATAATACATATTTAGAAAATAAGTGCTATATGCATAAAGAATAAAAAAGATCATATGCAAATGGAGATTAGAGATTATCAGGAAAGACATCTCAGAAAAAACTTTGGGAGAGAACACCTTTATTTATTTTTTGAGAACACTTTATTGAGATTGCAATTTACATATTATTTACTCATTTAAATAGGAAAATTTGATGGCTTTTAGTAAACAATGCTCCTATCAACATTCATGTACAAGTCTGTGTGTAAGCATGTATTTTCATTTCTCTTGAACTGAAACCGTAAGAATTTCTGGGTCAGTGTTATAATGTCTTTGCTTTTTATTCACACTGGATTCCTTCTCTTCTACTTCTCTTAAAACAAAATGAAACTAATATTTTTCTTCTAACCCTAATGTCTTTTCTAACTACCATCATCTAGAAGAGATTCCCAAATCTAAAACTTGATCTAAGGTGATACTAAGCTGGCAATACAGTCAGGTCTGGCAGGAAAACAAATGAAAATCTTCCCTAGAGGGAATTTCTGTAGGTCTTAAATTGTACCTAAAAGTAAAATTTCAAGTATATTATGTTCAGCCCAGAGTCTAGAATATAGCAGTCACACAAGAAAACTACTCACATCCATTAATAGACCTAGAAAACACACACATACCCCAGACCTGCAAAAAATTCAGATAATGGAATTAGATGCAAATTGAAAAACTATAATTTAGAATCTTTATCAAATAATCATGCTATTTGCGATGCTCTGTTGTACAATGTTGTATTCACTAACAGTTTTGTTTGGTCTCTCTAACATGCTAGTAATATCCTTATGTGGAAAAATTTAGATGCAATAAAAGTTTTTTAAAAAGAAAATGTTTTGTGGTGACAACTTATTAAGTATTAGATTTTTATTTTAAATACACAAAGATTGAATTATTGAGGTCAACATGTTCCTCCTCTTTAAGTAGACAAAAGTAATTCTATTTGTTTATAACTAATTCTTCTAGATAATAACCTCAGGTTTACCATGATAACTGGTGACATACTAAATACTAATCTTTCTTATCTCCTTAATATCTTAGAATAGTTTTAAATTCCCAAGGCAAAACAAATTGTGTGAATGGATAGTTCTCCCTTGGTCCTTAGGGTCCCGAAGAGGGAAATTATCTAATGAAGGATAAGGTAAGGCTTGGTCTTTTCTCCATAGAGAAAGAGACTGAGAAGGAAAGGAAGGAAGAGTGAAGATGAATTCAAAACTAACAAGTGTCCACTGCCTAACATTTTTCCTACAGGGATTGTAGCCTCCTAGTTACCTACCCTAATCTTTGGGAAGGCTGTATTATTTAATGTGTAGGAGATACTCCTTTTTTTTTTTTTACAGTGTAGCTATTTTTAAGAGTAAAGAACTAAGGGGGACCCCATTACCAAGTTTTAAGACTTGCTGTAAACTGCAGTAATCAAGACAGCATGGTTCTCATGAAAAGATAGGCATATAGATCAATGGAATGGAGTCCAAAAATACACCTATTATGTATTTGAAATGGCGCATAATTCATCCATATAGTCAACTTAACTTTGACAAAGGTATAATGGTAATTCAATGGAGAAAGGACAGTCTTTACAGCAATAGTGCTGGAATAATTGGATGTTTATATACTACAAAATAAAATAAAAGAACCTGGGTGGTGCCCAGTGGGTAGGGTGCCGGCTCCATATACCAAGGGTGGCGGGTTCAAACCCGGCCCCGGCCAAGCTGCAACAAAAAAATATCCGGGAATTGTGGCAGTTGCCTGTAGTCCCAGATACTCGGGAGGCTGAGGCAAGAGAATCGCGTAAGCCCACAGTTTGGAGGTTGCTGTGAGCTGTGATGCTATGGCACTCTACTGAAGACAATAAAGTGAGACTCTGTTTCTTTTAAAAAAAAAAAATTTAAAGAACCTGGACATATGCTTCAAGCCTTAAATTAAAAATTAACTGAAGACCAGGTACAGTGGCTCTCACCTGTAATCCTAGGACTCTGAGAGGTTGAGGCAGGTGAATTGCTTGAGACCAGCCTGAGCAAAAGTGAGACCCTGTCTACTAAAAACAGAGGCAAGAGGGTCACTTGAGCCCAAGTTGGAGGTTGCTGTGAACTTTGACGCCACGTCAGTCTACCCAAGGTGACAGCTTGAGACTGTCTCAAAAAAAAAAAAAAAAAAATTACTTAGCAGACTTAAGTATAAAATATATAACTATCACACTTCCAGCAGAAAGTGAAGGGAAAATCTTGGATTTGGCAATGAGGTTTTTAATATAACACCAAAAACATAATCCTTGAAAAGAAAAAATTGATGTTGGATTTTGTCAAAATTTAAAACTTTTGCTTTGTGAAAATACTGTTAAAAGAAGGAAAAGACAAGTCAGAAACCAGAAGAGAATATTCGCAAATTATACAATAAATAATCTTGTATCTAAAATATATAGGAATTCTTAAAAATCAATAACAAAGCAAACAATTAAAAATTATCAAAAGACCTGAATAAACACTTCAGCAAAGAAGAAAATGTAAGGACAGCAAACACATGAAAAGATAATATTCAGCATTATATGTCACTAGGGAAATGCAAATTAAAACCACAAAGAGCTACCACTATACATGTGTTAGTGTGGCTAAAATTTTAAATATAGACTTACAGTGTGACCCAGTGATTACACTCCTAAATGTGTTTACCTAAGTGATTTACCTAAGTAAAACTTAAGTCCACCCAAACCTTCACAAAAATATGTATAGCAACTTTATTCATAATTGCTAAAAATGTAAAGCAACTGAGATTAGAAAAACTGTGGTACTATTCTTTGCTGAAAAGGTTAGGCTGTTGATTCACACAACATGGGTGAATCTTTAAAGCATTTTATTGAATGAAAGAAGCCAGACTCAAAGACCACAAACTATGTGACATTATTCTTAATAACATTCTGGAAAAGGCAAAACTATAGAGATGGAAAACAGATTATAAATTTCCAAGGACTAGGACAGAGGGGAGTTTTGACATCAAAGGAGATAGTCACAGTATTTAGAGTAAAGGAATTATTCTGTACAGTTCTGGATTGATAGATGATCATACATTCATCAGACACATAGAACTGTACTTTACTAACCTTAACCAACTAATGAAGTTTAACATCACCAGTGATGTCATGTGGATATCGTGGTTCCCCTCATAGGATATGATATAAGAGTACTTCACCTCTGCAATATTCCTTCCAAAAACTCATAACCCTAGTCTAATCATGAAGAAAAACATCAGATGAGCCCAGGTTGGAGGTGGTTCTCAATACTCAAGATTGTCAAGGTCAGGTAAAACAAGACTGAGAGATTAGGGAGACGTGACAACTGAATGCAACATGTGCCCTTGTTTCATGGTAATATAAAATGTTAACTAGGAGGGAAACCAGGTGACCCATATGTGTGAACTCCTTGTACTATCCTTGAAATTGTTCTGTAAATCTAAAATTATTCTAAAATAAAAATGTTATTGGGGAAAAAATAGCAAGTCATCACTGTCAAGTATAACTGAGAGCTTAAAAAGGAGTGGAAAATGGAAAAATGTCTGGAGTATGTATAATAGGAAGAGAAGATCATTTTTACAAAGGTTTCTTTCCAAGAGGTGAAAAGGCACAAGAATAGTTTGAATTTGTAAATGTATATAAACTACTTACTTTATTTATAAAAGTTACATTGTTAGAATGGCAATTAGGGGCTGGGCACAATGGATTGCGCCTGTAATCCCAGCACTCTGGGAGGCCGAGGTAAGTGGACTGATTGAGCTCAGGAGTTCGAGACCAACCTGTGCAAGAGCAACCCTGTGTCTAAAAAAATATGTGGGCATTGTGGCGGGTGCCTATAGTCCCAGCTACTTGGGAAGCGGAGGCAAGAGGGTCCCTTGAGCCTAAGAATTTGAGTTTGCTGTGAGCTATGATGCCACGGCACTCTATCTACCAAGGGTGACAAAGTGACATTGTCTCAAAAAAAAAAAAAAAAAAAAAAGAATGACAATTAGGGATTATTTTTCCAAATATGGAAAGTTTTTATAAATTGTAGGATGAAACTCTATACTGAAATTATAGAAGGTATAGGTCAGTAATTTCTTGTGTTTTATTTTGTCATTTATTTCAAACTGACAGTAAAGTTCTTGTGGTAAATAAATGTATGTATGGCCAGGCTTGGTGTCATGCTCCTGTAGTCTCAGCTATTCGGGAGGCTGAGACAGGAGGATCACTGGAGCCGGTCTGAGACCAGCCTAGGCAATATGGCAAAAGCCCTATCAAATAAAAGAAAAACATATGTTTTTTTTATATGTATGCATGCATAACTTAACATCTTATCTTATAAGACAAGTTAATGTAACACATAATGTTACTGGAATCTTACTTTTGAAAGTTAAAAACATTAAAAAGTGAAAAAGATTTACAAATTTCCATATTATATACATACAATTTTGTCTCAGTATTCTGTTATATAATCAGCTGTCATATGAAATGGTGATAATTACTATAGATGTTAGAGTGTATAAAAATGTAATACTTAAATTGAGAAAATAATTTGAACACCACAAATTATGTGTTTTAATATCTACAGTTGAAAAGAAATTATATGTATATATGATATATATTATAAATATACAAGGGCTTCCAGAAAGTATCCAGCCGTGTATTGTCTCTGTTTTTCATATTACGTGGCTGGATACTTTCTAAACAGCCCTCACATGTTTAAATTAGGGAGTTTTCATGTTCTTTAGGAAAATATACTGAAACAATACATGTTGAGGTAAAAATTTTTATATGATTGGTAACTGAATTAGTAAACTTGTATTAATTCATAAATTTATTTGAAAATATCTGTTGTAATTTATAAATTGCAAAGTAATTTTTTTTATCCATATTGTAGCAATGTCTTTTAAAATTTCTTCATGTATATAAGACCAATTGCATGTCTTGGCTTTTGTTTTGTTGAAATAACAAAGATGACGATACTTATTTCATTCTAATTACACCATTTTGTGCCTGAACTAACCAAATAAGAAAATTAAAGTATTAAATTTAGCTGGAGAGGATTATAGATTTAATATCTTTCTTAATGTTAGGATTCTTTCTAATGCTACCCATTCAACTTTCTCCTGTTAGAAAATTTAATAAGAAATCACAACAAAGGTGCTAAAATTTAGAAACTACTTCCAAAGCACACCAGGATTCAGTTTCTGAAACTGGGGCATCTAAGGCATGTGTACTCTCTCTTAAAATGCAGGTCAAACTGTATTTGTTTTTGACCCAAGTTTCCACTCACTGTTATTGCTGTTGTTTTTTGAATGTAGTGTTTATTTTCTTTTTGTTAGAAATTAGTATTGAAGTATTTTTTGAATTTCATGAGGAATTTCTACTAAAATTGTAGTTGAGGCTCATAGAGTTCCCTAGTAATTTAAACTCTATGAAAATTTATAATTTTTTTGTTTTGAGACAGAGTCTCACTATGTTGCCCTCAGTAGAGTGCCATAGCATCACAGCAACTTCCAACTCTTGAGCTTAAGCAATTCTCCTGCCTCAGCCTCCCAAGTAGCTGGGGCTACAGTGCCCACCATAATGTCTGGCTATTTTGTTGTTGTTGTTGCGATTATTGTTGTTTAGCTGGCCCTGGGTTGGGTTTGAACCCACTAGCCTCAGTGCATGTGGCCGGTGCCCCACCCACTGAGTTATATAGGTGCCACCTAGAATTCATTTTTTCTAAATGAGATGTTAAATATTTTCTACCACAGTAGCACATCAAATGTATCATACTTTTTCTACTTTAAAGTATTATAGCCATTTTCCCTCATATGCATATGCATTCTTTTTCTCCTCTTTGTAACCGTTACTCTTAACTATCTATATGTATTCCTATGTGCATATGAATGTTTAGGAAACACAGTTTTAGTAATTAGTTATTTAGGTTACACATTATTTTACTTCAAGGGTAATTAATGGCTGTACTTCAGGGATCACTTCTATAGTTTATTAATAGAGAAGTCTCTCTGAATGTGTAGAGCACATAGAAGATACATCAATGTTTATTGATACATATATGTACATATATAGCAAATATTATATCTAAAGGGAGAGGTAGACTCCAGCATAGTCAATACAGTGATAGTCGAGGACTTCCCAGCACCTCAAAGATGATTTCAAATTATCTTTCTTTTTTGTTTTTTAATTTCAGATTAATACAAGGGTAAAAACAATTAGGTTACAATGTTTGTGTTTGTTCGGTAAGGTCCCTATTGTGGTTGTGCCCCTCAACCAGGAGGTGTGCCATGTACCCTTACATTGTGCCCATTAGATGAGAGCCCACCAATCCCCTTCCCTCTTCCCTTCTTCTCCCCTTCCCTTTTTTTCTCTTCCTTCCTTCCCTTCCCTCCCCCCCCCCCACTTGAATTACATTGAATTTTTCTTTTGTGTGGGCATGTCTGATGGCTTCTTGTTAGCATTGAATACATTGGCTACTTGCTTTTCCATTCTTGGGATTCTTTACTAAAGAGAACGTTCTGAACTCTATCAGGGTTAATACAAAAGATGTAAAGTCTCTATCTTTTTTTTTTTTTTTTTTTTTGAGACAGTCTCACTGTGTTGCCCTTGGTAGACTGCTGTGGCGTCACAGCTCAGAGCAACCTCAGACTTTGGGCTTAAGTGATTCTCTTGCGTCGGTCTCCCAAGTAGCTGGGGCTACAGGCGCCCACCACAACACCTGGCTATTTTTTTTGCTTGCAGTTGTCACCATTGTTTAGCTGGCTTGGGCTGGGTTCGAACCCACCCACCCCAGTGTATGTGGCTGGTGCTGTAACCACTGTGCTACATGTGCCAAGCCAAATCTTCATCTTTCTATGGCTGAATAGTATTTCATGGCATACATATATCACAGTTTATTAATTCAGTGATGGGTTGATGAGCACATGGATCAATTTCATTTCTTGGCAATTATAAATTGAGCTGTGATAAATAATCTAGTACACATTTCCTTAGGTTACAACGATCAGATCGTCTTTCTAGACAGAAAATCAACAGGGAAACATTGGATTTAAATTGCTCTTTAGACCAAATGGACTTAACAGACATTTATAGAACATTTTGCCCCATAGCTGCAAAATACACAGACCATATCTTAGGTGACAAAACAAGTCTTAACAAATTTTTATAAATCGAAATCATATCAAGTATCTTTTCAGACCACAATGGAATAAAACCAGAGATCACCAATAGGAATTTTGGAAACTATACATAGATGGAAATTAAACAACATGCTCCGGAACCTTCATTGAATCAATGAAGAAATGAAGAAGGTGATTTCGAAGTTTCTTGAAAACAATGAACCTATGGGATACCACAAAAGCAGTGCTAAGAAAGAAGTTTATAGCAGTAAGCACCTAAATCAAAAAAGTAGAAAGATTTTGGGTGGTGCCTGTGGCTCAAAGGAGTAAGGTGCCGGCCCCATGTGCCGGAAGTGGAGGGTTCAAACCCAACCCCGGCCAAAAACTGCAAAGAAAAAAAAAAAGTAGAAAGATTTCAAATAAAATAACAATTTACTTCAAGGAACTAGAAAAGCAAGAACAAACTAACCATAAAATTAGTAAATAAAGAAATAAAGAAGTAAAGATCAAAGCAGAACTAAACAAATAGTAACTGGAAAAAAAAATAGAAAGGATTAATGAAACAAAATTTTTTCCAAAACATAGGTAAAATCAGTAAACTACTGACTGATCAATAAAAAGAGACAACTCAAAATAAGTCAAGAGAAAGGAGACAATACAATTGATGCCATGGAAATACGAAGAGTCATTAGAGACTGTTAACTAACAACTACACATTAACACATTGAAAAACCTAGAGGAAATGGATAAATTCCTCATCACATAAAACTTTCCAAGAGATTGATCCAAGAAGAAATAGAGAACACAAATAGGCCAAAAATAAATAATGAGATTGATTCAGTAATAAAAGATCTCAAAAAGAAAAGCCCAGGGATGGATGGCTTTACTGCTGAAATCTACCAAACATAAGAACTAGCAGCAATTCTTAAGCTATTTTAAAAATTTGAAGACGAGGAAATTATTCCTAACTCACACTATGAGGCCAGCATTATCCTGATGATAAAACCAAATAAGTACACACACATACATAAAAATAGGCCAATATCTTAACATAGATACAAAAATTCTCATCAAAATACTAGCAAGCTGAATCCAACACTTCAAAAACTAGTATGAACAAGTGGGATTTATCCCAAGAATGAAAGGATGATTCAACATACGCAAGTCAATAAATGTGATATATCTCATTAGTAGAATTAAGGACAAAAAACATACCATTTTAGTGCAGAAAAAGCAATTGACAAAAGTCAACATTTTTTTCATTACAAAAAATCAACAAATTAGGTATAGAAGGAATATACTTCAATATAATAAAGGGCATATGTGACAGATCCACAGCTTACACCATCCTGAATGGAGAAAAGCTGAAAACCTTGCTGGAAAAAGACAAGGATGCCTACTTCACCACTCCTATTAAATGTAGTACTGGAAATCCTAGAGAGAGTGACAAGGCAAAAGAAAAAAAAAGCATTCACATTGTAAAAGAGGAAATCAAAACTGTCTCTGCAGATGGCATGATGGCATAGGTAAAAAAACCTAAAGACGCCACCAACACACTATTGGAACTGATGTAAAGTTGCAAAATACAAAATCAACCTACAAAAATCAGTGGCATTTCGGCACATCAGTAAGGAACTAGCTAAAAAGAAACCAAGAAAGCAATCTCACTTATAGTAGCTACAAAAGAAAAAAAAATACCTAGCAATAAGCTTAACAAAGGAAGTGAAAGATGTATGCAAGGAAAACCTACAGAACATTGATGAAAGAAATTGAAGAGGACACAAACAGTTCGAAAGGCATTCCATGCTTATGAATTGGAAGAATTAATACTGCTGAAATAACCATATTACCCAAAGCCACTTACAGATTTAGTGTAATTTGTAATAAAAACCAATAACATTCTTCACAAAAATGGAAAAAATCCTAAACTTTGTAGGATCCAATTAACCAAAGTAATCCTGAACAAAAAGAACAAAGCCAGAGAAACTATACTACCTAACTTTAAAATATGCTACTAAGGGTACAGTAATCAAAACAGCATGATATTGGTATAAAAATAGGCACATAGATATATGAAACACGACAGAGAACCCAAAATAAAAACATGTATTTGCAGCCAACTGATTTTTAACAAAGGTGCCAAGAATATACTTTAGAGAATATATACCACTTTACTACATGAGGCCAAGTAAAAGGGATATTTATATACAGAAGAATGAAACTAGACCCCTAATTCTCACCATCTACAAAAATCAAGTAAAAGTTGATTAAAGATAATAATAACCAAAACTATAAAACTACTAGAAAAACAGACATAGGGAAACACTCTAAGATGTTGCTCTAGGCAAAGATTTTATGGCTAAAATATCATACGGATAAGCAGCAAAAGTAAAAATAAGACTATATTACAATAAAAAACTTCGGCCCAGCAAAGGAAACAATTAAAACAGTGAAAAGACAACCTATTGAATGAGAAACAACATCTAGGAACTATTCCTTCAACAAAGGACAAATACTCAAACAAGGAACTCGAAAGTGAGCCCCTTCACCCGCTACTTGAAAGGCTGACACAGAGGATTAAGTCCAAGAGTTCAAATCCAGCCTGCATAACATAATGAGACCCCATACCAAAAAAAAAGTTGGGCTGGATATAGCATAACAGCTTACAGCTGTAATCGTAGCACTTTGGGAGGCCACAAGAGATTGCTTGAGCCTGGGAGTTTGAGACTAGCCTGGATGACATAAGTGAAACCTCCTCTCTACAAAATATTTAAAAATTAGCTGGCCATGTGACCTGTGCCTGTAGTCTCAGGTACTCAGGAGGCTGAGGCAAGAGGATTGCTTGGGCCCAGGAGTTCAAGGTTATAGCAGGCTGCAATCATGTCTCTGCCTGGACAGCAGTGTGAGACCCTATATGAAGAAATAAGTAAGTTGATCTCATGGAGATAGAGGGTAGAACCATAATTACCAGAGGCTGGAAAGGATGTGAAGGTGGGGGAGTATTGAAGAGGAATTGGCTAATGGGTACAAACATGTAGTTAGAACAAATAAGTTCTAGTGTTTGATAGCACAGTAGGGTAACTATAGTTAACAGTAAGATGTTGTATATTTCAAAATAACTGGAAGAAAAGATTTGAAATCTTTTCAAATTTTCAAAATAACTGGAAGAAAAGATTTGAAAAGATTTGAAATGTTCCCAACACAAGGAAATGTTAAAATATCTGAGGTGATAGATATTCTGAACACCCTTATTTGAAAATTGCATGTTATCTGCATGTACTGGAATAGTATATATGCCCTATAAATATGTACAAATATTATATGTCAATAAACAGGTCTAAAGTTTATGAGTAACAATATTTAAAAGAATGTTTACCTTCTTTAAAAAGGTAATTAAAAGTAGAACTTATTTTCTTTTACCTTTTTATTTCTAGGTGATACACTGCATGCAACTGGATCATGCAAGAATCACTTGTCAGGAAATTCTCTTGGTGGTACTTTATTTCGATGGGAAGAAGATGAAATACCAAGGTTTGGTCATGTTATAAAGTAAATGAAGATTTTACATGTATCCTAATTGTGATCAGAAATCAATGATAACCATAATTAAATTTTAACCTTTTATTATATTGAATCTTTTTAATCCGTGAGTTTATTTTCTAAAAAAGCAAATGTCAACATTAGTATATTACATGAAATAAAAGATTTAAAAAACAGACCATGAAAATATACCTAATTATTACCAGAAATTTGAAGTTGCAGTGATCTATGATGATGCCCTGGCAAACAGAGCCAGACCCTGTCTTAATAAAAAGGTAAACAAATAAAATAAAATAAAAAATTATCAATAGCTTTCTCCACAAAGAACTCAGAGATCTGTTTTATACCACAGCATTATTCAGCCTTTTTGATCATTTAACATCGGTTGAGCATTCACAGGTGGTTGTGATTTTTTTTTAACTACCCACATGTCACCTGATGGTTATTAATTAGATAATTTTTATGGAGCATGCAAGTCAGGAAAAATAGTTAGCTAAAGGATCGTATTTTTTATTTTCTAATAAGAAAATGTGAATTTATTGATCAATGGAAAATAAACTATCATAAAAATATTTGCTCAGACCTTTATGTAGTTTCATATCCCTAATATATGTATTTGATAGAATTTTCCAAGTAATTATAAAATTAGTTGAGACTTTTAATACCTCATATTAAGAAAGAATCTCATTAAATAATGATAGAAAATTTTTTGTGACTGGAATACTATATCCAAATAAGTCTTTTAAGATGTGACAGTGACTTACCTTCTTTATTCTGAAGAAATTCAGAATTTCATTCAAGAAATTCAGAATCCTAAAGAAATTCATTAGGATTTCTTTGATAAACCTGTGTACTACTTAGTTCTTTCAAAGATAATGGAGGAATTGTTTTTACAATCATGTTGAAATGATATTAACTTTAGAAAGAATATTATGTACCACATCAACTTCAAATTCTAATTGATCCAAAGCAAAGTAACAAACAGGCTCTATATTTCATTTTTTTAAAGCCTATGATAACAGTCCCTTTATCTAACTTAGTAAAGGTGGAGCAAATCAATTTGATCCAAGGATTTTCACCTCCTTACTAGATCCCCTAGTTTTCAAAGTTCAACATTTAATGACCTTTTTTATATAGTCAATTAAATTAAAGTTTTTGTTGTTTGAACCCATTTTATAATAAGCATCTTTCTGGTTAGGTTGTATGGCTGTAGTAAAGCTACACTAATTTGAAGTAAACTTGAGAAAACTGTATTATAATGAAATGTTTGAATTTTAGAAAGTTTAGAATCCTTCTTAACTCCATTTTATTACATTTAAGAGTTATACAAATTACAAGGAAAGGTATGAATAAGCAAATGTGAAATTAGGTTATTTAGAATTAAAATGTATAACAAACATAGGATAGCTATCTCAGATTATCTTGTATCTTTATCATGTTTACATTTTAAAAATCTATAATTTCATTGCATACATGTAGCAAATAATGATTAATACGTTTTGTAATAAATCGCTACTCTCCAAAATTTTGTTGGTCTCATTTCCATCCCCAGTGCTGGCATCTTCTGGGTACTTTTTCTTTTTTAAACAAAGAAATGTTTTGTATTTCTTTACAAACATTACGAAGGCCATAACAAACAGCAATAAAAAGCCATAATCAGATGGGGGTTGCCGAGTCAGAACCTCTGCTAACTTTACTTGCTGGTTCAGTGTAAATTATCATGTGTCACGGACATTTGGGGTCATTTGCTTGAGTGTTAAATTTATGAAAATTAAGAGTCTACTTCAGTAATCTCAACTCTGACTACCCATCAGAATAATCTAGAGAGATTTTTTAAATTATAGGCGTCTGAGCTTTACTCTCAATGATTCTGATTAGTAGATCCCTTACATTAAGCTATGAAGAGAAATGTTCAAAGAGGCACAATCGTCTAATTAGCCTTGTATTGCTTATCTTTATTTATAAAAATGAATGATCCACATGTGTATGCTGATGCATATTTTTTATTCACACTTTTTCTATCTATTGGAACAAATTTTAATTTTTTAGAGATAGGGTCTTGCTCTACTACCCAGGCTGGGGTACAATAGAATAATCATAGCTCATGGCGGCCTTAAACTCCTGGGCTCAAGCAATCCTTCTGGTGCAGCCTCCCAAATAACTAGAATTACAGGTGCATGCCACCATGCCTAGCTAATTTATTTTATTTTTTTAAGAGACAGGCTTTCACTGTGTTGCCCAGGCTGGTCTCAAACTCCTGCCCTCAAGTGATCTTCCCACCTTGGCCTCCAAGGGACTTTAGGCATGAGCTGCCACACCTGGCCAGGTTTTTAATGCTGAAAACTACTTCCTTTCCTTAGGAACACACTCTGTTCAGAATGTCTGAAGTAGTTTTGTAGTAAGGGCAAGATAAAGATACACATTTCTACTGGGAGATTATATTTTTTGATGTTTCTGTCCTTTGTCACAAATGTTCTCCCGGAATAGTTATTTTTTTATATTTATAGTATAATTATTTCAAATTACAAAACTTTTCAGTATAAAAAGAAAACTCTTGATCATAAACTATTTTATCTGGTACTTTAATTCATGACAAAACTGATTTTGTTAAATTATATGAATGAAGAGGAGAATCTATATTGAGAATTATTTTTTGTGAAAGTAGATGGGATGTATTGTGATAGATTGCCTAACGTCCCCTTTTCTGTAATTAGTAAAAAGATACATCTGTGTGAGTATCTACATATACATGGTAAAAATTTTGTTGTTCAGCAAATTTATTTCTAATGTTCCATCAAAATTACCTGAAGGATAGAGAGTGGAAAATGAAGGTTTGCTGAATGTTTCTCTTAAAACATTGAGAAATGTTTCAAATCAATATGTTAATGAAAGATGCTATCACCCACTTACTTTTTTTTTTTTTGAGACAGAGTTTCACTATGTCGCCCTTAGTAGAGTGTTGTGGTGTCACAGCTCACAGCAACCTCCAACTCTTGGGCTTAAATGATTCTCTTGCCTCAGCCTCCCAAGTAACTGGGACTACAGGTGCCTGCCACAACATCCATCTACTTTTTTGTTGTAGTTGTCATTGTTGTTTAGCAGGCCCAGGCTGGGTTCAAACCTGCCAGCCCTGGTATATGTGGCCAGTGCCCAGGCACTGAGCCCTATCACCCACTTTCAAGTAAAAATAGTAATCTCCTCTTTCATTTGGTGTTCATTTTAGTGCGAGATCTAGATTTGGAATGACTAAACTTGGGTTCATACTATTAATAGATGTTATGTATTCATTCTCTCAAGCAGGGAAAACTATGTGATGTCTTCCTAGTCCTCTTTTGAGTCAAAGAGCATTAGGGGGAAACAACCCTTTTTAGTTCTTATAAAAATTACACTTGTAGGCTGAGGAGGAAAGATTACTTGAGCCTAAAAGTCCAGCCTTGGTGACATAGTCAAACTCTGTCTAAAAAAAAAAAAAATTAATGACCTTGGTGGTGATCTCACTACTTTTCCTAGCTACAATCGCACTGCTGAACATTCAAGTGGTATATTAATTCTGTAGCTGTGAAGAATTTTAAAGCCTTTGTCAGCTCAGCAATAGTTGAGGGCAGAAAGAACAATGAGTATCATCATTTGCCCACTTCTTGGTATGCTCACTTTCTCTTAGCTCTTGTTGCATGCTCTCTCCCCTTTTTTTGGATTACCGAAGAAGATCTTTTTAGGCATCTGATTTCAGATGCTTATGGTTTTTGATGTATTCCTCTAATACCCTATCCCATTCTGCCCTGGGTAGGACCACATGCTAAAACATACAGGGAACCAAAAAGTGTAGAATATACTGCAAAAGGATCTCAATAGAGTTGTTACATTTTGTATTTTTCTCATCCTGTTTTTTATTTTTATAAAATATACATATATAATGTCAATTATGTCATGAATAATTGTGAATTAAGTTAGTATCATCAGGTTTTTGGTTATATTTTACCTAAAGATAAAATGTCATATAAGTTAGAAAAATCTTACAAAATTTGTTCTAACATAATTATTGTGTTTTTTTAATATGTCTTTTCATTATAGCTCTTTAATATTGGAAGGTGTTGAACCACAGAGTACATGTGAATTAGAAGTCGATGCTGTAGCCGCTGACATCTTAAATCGGCTAGATGTTGAAGGTACATACGCAATTATTCATAATATGTTTTTATTTTTAAAAACATTAATGACTAAAGTACAATGGAAAAAATAAAGAAGAAAACATTACTAGGGAACTAAGATATTATAAAAGGTGAATGCAAAATACATATTATCAAGATTATGTCTGTACTTCTGATGAGATAATCATTGGTTTACATTTTCATTCATATGAGTAAGTTTGCATAGAAGTTTGCATACATGTGAGAAAACTAAAGAGAATTAACCAATATAAAATTATTTAATATACTCTACCTTTTAATTTTTAAATATTCAGATTCTATACCAGGGAGGAGACTCTAAAGTCTATTGACTATCCTCAAATGTTTGAATTTTATTCACTTGCTGGATTTGTGGAACTAGTAGGAAGAAAACTAAAAGGGAGTAACATAATAAATATAGGTTGGGGTAGTTTATCCATTTTATTCCACAAAATAGGTGATTTTTTTTTTTTAGAGGTAATTTTTTTTTAAAGAAAAGTTTAGATTTTTTTTTTCAGTAAGTATATTTCACTTTGACCGTTGTACTGAAGTATTGTTGTGATTACAGCTCAAATTGGTGTAAACCCTGGTCTACAGGCCATATGGGAAGATGAAAAGCAACGGCGAAGAAACAGAAGTGAAACCTCTCAAATTAGTCAACCTGAATCACAAGGTATACACTGAGTAGTACTCCAATGATTTTTTTTTGAACTAAATATTTTATTTATTTATTTTTAATCTTTTTAAAATTAAATTATAAATGCATGCATGATGAATGGTGGGATCATACCTATGGTGCATAATGCAAGGGTACTTGTCGGATTTATTAAGTATAGAGTATAAATGTCTTAACACTATAATTAAGTAAACGAGATGAGGTTTATATTAACCAGTGTGATGTGAACTAAATATTTTAATAGAAAAGTTTAAGCCATTGAATTTTTCAACTTTGACTTCAGATTATACTTTTCAGATTACCTTTAAATTTTTAATGTATTCTTCCTTTTGTCATTATTATGCAACTAGTAATTATTTATTTTTACAACTATCTCCAAAGTGTAATCTATTGTCTCTCCTCCATGAGAAATTTGCATCTTCACTGTCCTTGGGTTTCAGTGCACCTGTCCTCTCGCTCCACTTTTTGACCCCCTAGTATGTTCTAGTCTTCTGTATTTCCAAATGAGTTTTTAAAAACTCACAGAAGATCAGGAATCCCAACTTAAGGAACACTGTTTAGTTCATTATACTTGAAAGATGTAGCCCATGAAATACTGCCCCTAATTTTTTTTCTGGATATGTCATATGAACTCTCACTTTGTTCATCAGATACAGCCCTGAAAAATGCTCACTTATTATTAAATGTTGCTACATTCATAAAGAATTTGAGGCATCTTAAATAATACCAAACATACAAGACATTTTTTAAAATTAAAGTAAACATATAAGTGACATAATTCAAAAAGCAAATATATTTGAAATATAGCAGTAAACCTGTGTTGAACTTCAATTACATTTTAAAATGTTTCTTATAATGTCAGTGAATTTTGACTGACTTTTAAAATAGAAATTTTTTATAAAGGGAAAATTTCTAGTTTCAGGGTGAATAATATACTTTAGGCAGAGAACAATGATTTTCTGATTTAGGTTATTATAGAACTTAATCTTGTACTGACTTCAAGTGTCTAATTTATAACTTTAGTAACAAGTCATTTCTCCTTTGTTTGATTCTATAATAAGATTACATTTAGGTGGTGTTATATGTGGCTAAAGAAAGATAGGAAATTGCTACACTTTAAAAGCTACTTTAGGAGAATGAAAAAGAATATATTATATTCATTTGCTGTCTACCTTTTTTAATGCACTTTTAAAATTCAAAGATCGCGGGTTTGTGCCAGCAACAGAAAGTGAAAAAAAATTTCAGAAGAGACTTCAGGAAATTCTCAAACAGAATGATTTCTCTGTGTAAGTGGTTATTTATTATAGATCTCAGAATTAATTTTATTGCTTTGTTATCTAGTTTGTTATAAAGGATATGTTTTAATTAAGCAGAACATTATCAGGATCTGTGGACTACAGTGATGGATCCCAGGATTTCTCTGCTGAGTTAACATTGCATTCTGAGGTTCTGTCTCCTGAAGTACTTCAGTGTACACCAGCCAATATGATAGAAGTCCACAAAGACACAGAATTGAGCAAAGGTAAGATATTCTTTTCAAGTATATAGAAAATACTTAACAATCTGTGTAATTAGCATTATGTAGTATTAATATTTGGTTGAGTTTACTAGGGTTTTTTACCCTAAGAAATAAAATTTATAGACATAGCAAAAATCTCACCCTTTCTGTATCTCTGAAGGTAAGCACTATCCTGAAGTTGGTGCAAACTGTTACCATAATGATTTTGTATTTTCTGATATTTGTATGTCCATCATAATGCTATAGTTTTAAGTTTTAAATTTTACATAAATAGGCCAAGCACCGTGGCTCATGCCTATAATTCTAGCACTCTGGGAAGGGGTTCACTTGAGATGTCAGGAGTTCAAGACCAGCCTGAACAAGAGTAAGACTCCATCTCTACAAAAAATAGAAAAGTTAGCTAGATGCACTGAGGTATCCCTGTGGTCCCAGCTACTTGGGAGGGTGAGGCAGGAGGATCACTAGAGCCAGGAGTTTGAGGTTGCAATTTGTTATGTTGATACCTCTGTACTCTAGCCCAGGATAGAATGAGACCCTGTCTCAACAAAAACAAAACAAAAGAAAACAAAATTTTATATAAATGACATCCTACTTGACATGGATTAAGCAACTTGCTTTTTTTATTCAACATTATATTTTTAAGCAGTTTAATTGAGTTATAATTTATATAACATAAAATTCACTCATTTTAATTATATTATTCAGTAATTTATAGTAAATTTACAAAATTGTGCATACATCTTCACAATCCCATTTTAGAACATTGCTGTGAGCCCAAAGGATCCCTTGTGTCCATTTGTGTCTATGCCTCTTTCTACTTCGAAACCCAAGTAACCACTAATCTACCTTCTTGTCTCTCTACATTTGCCTTGTTCAGATATTGCATATCATACAAATGAAATCACACAGTATGTAGACTTTTGTGTCTACCTTTTTTTCACTTAGTATAACACTTGAAAGGTTTATCTTTTATACTGCCAAAAAGTATTTGTATGAATAATACCACATTTTGTTAATTTATTCATCAATTGGTTGCTATTTGAATTGTTTTCACTTTTGGCTATTAAGAATAATGCTGCTGGGTGCCGCCTGTGGCTCAGTGAGTAGGGCACCAGCCCCATATACCAAGGGTGGCAGGTTTAAAACTGGCCCCTGCCAAACTGCAACAACAAAAGAAATAGCCAGGTGTCATGGTGGGTGCCTGTGGTCCCAGCTACTCGGGAGGCTGAGGCAAGAGAATCGTCTAAATCCAAGAGCTGGAGGTTGCTGTGAGCTGTGATGCCACAGCACTCTGCTGAGGGTGACAAAAGTGAGTTTCTGAAAAATTAAAAGAATGAAAGAATAATGCTGCTATAAGCAGTAAAACATGAATTTTAGAATAAATATCATAGTGAGTCATAAAATATGGAAACAGGAGCCAATGAAACCAGTTTGAGAATAAACTTAAGTACAAAGATTACCTTCGCAGAACTAAAAAAGAAAGAGCGAGAATAATGCCACCGTGAACATTTGATTGCAAGTCTTTATATGGATATATATTTTTATTTCTCTTGAGTAGATATCAAGGAGTATAATTAATTAAATTTAATTAAAACTTCCAAGCTGTTTTCCAAAGTGCCAGTGCTGTTTTACAGTTCCACGAGTAATATGTCAGGGTTTCTATGGCTCCACATCTTCACTAACATTTGTTATTATCTTTTAATTTTGAAATTTATCTTTGTTCATTCATTTTAGCTGTTATTAGTGTTTGATTTTAAGACTAGATGGTTTTCAATTTTGTATTTCCACCTCCTTAAGGCTGTGTACAAGAGTTTGTCTACAGAACACATATAGAAAAGTAATTTGGTGGATATTAGAGTGCATTCATTATACTCTACTTATGTAGCGTCTATTCTAGCAGTTTTGCTATAATGTATTTAGTTTATGCATGATTGATAAATGTAAGAGAATGATCAAAGTTTTACATTGTTTCATATGCAATTTTTCTAAGCAAGAGGAGCCTCAACACCATTTGCTAGTTTTAAATAATAGATGTAAGATATAAAAATTTTGCCACTCTTATTTTTTGAAATGGTATCTCCATATTTAAATCTGCATTTCCTGATATATGTAGAGTTTGAGCATCCTTTAAAGGCTGTTTAGGTTTCTTCTTTTGAGAATTGTTTATTCATGTTCCTTCCTCATTTTCTATTAGGTCCCTAGTCTTTTTTGTTTTTTTTTAGCAGGTTTTAGTTCCTCATATTTATGAGGTATTAAAGGCTTTTTTAAATTGCATTTCTGTAGAGATATTTTCCCTTCATCTAGACTAGTTTATGGCCTTCTCTACCCTGATGAAATGAAAATTTTCTCTCAAGTATTTATCCTAAGACTTACCGTACATGGGCTTACAATTTGTTTTTTCACGATTATATCTTTAATTCATCTGAAATTTTAATTTTATAAATAGTGAACATTTAATTATATCCAGTGAGCTAGATAAGTGTGCAAATTTATTTATTAAATAGGGTTTTTTCCCCCACACTGAATTTCCCCATCTCTGTCATTTTCCCTTTTGTTAATGTCATACTATTTTGATTACTTTTGTTTTCTAAGACCTAATCAGGGTGTATCTTTACTTATTCTGCTTCAGAATAAGTTTATTCTTGATCCTTTGAAAAAGCTCTCACACGTTAATCTTAGGGTCAGATTGTTTTATTTCTATAAGAACCCTTTTGGGATTTTATTGGGAATTCATTGAATCTATTGATAGTTTAAGAAAAAAAAATTTTATTTATTTTTGAGACAGAATCTCACTTCGTTGCCCTTGCTAGAGTGCCATGGCATCGTATCTCACAGCAATGTGACATATGATGTGACATATCTCACGTCTTATCTCAAACTCTTGGGCTCAAGTGGTCCTCTTTCCTCAGCCTACCAAGTACTGTGGCAGGGACTATAGGCACCTGCCACAATGCCTGGCTATTTTCAGAGATGGGGTCTCACTCTAACTCAGCCTAGTCACAAACTCATGAGCTCATTCACCCACCTTGGCTTCCCAGAGTGCTAGGATTACAGCCATGAACTACTGGCCCTGGCCTTGGAATCTATTCTCTTATAGTTCATCTCTCATTTCTGTCACTGCTTTAGTCCTACATTTATACCTAGGTTTTGCTACTTTTCACAGTTTGCTTTTTTTTTTTTTTTGAGACAAAGTCTCGCTCTGTCACCTGGTTAGAATGCCATGTCATCATAGCTCACATCAACCTCAAACTCCTGGGCTCAGGAGATCTTCCTGCCTTAGCCTTTTGAGTAGTTGAGACTTTAGGCACCCACCACAATGCCCAGCTAGTTTCTCTATTTTTAGTAGGGATGGGATCTTGCCCTTGCTCACACTGGTCTTTATTTTCTTTGAGACAGAGTCTCACTATGTCGCCCTCAGTAGAGTGCTATGACGTCCCAGCTCACAGCAGCCTCAAACTCTTGGGCTTAAGTGATTCTCTTGCCTCAGCCTCCCCCAAGTATCTGGGACTACAGGTGCCCAACACAATGCCCAGCTATTTATTTATTTGTTTTATTTTTATTGTCATTTTTGTTGTCATCATTGTTTAGCTGGACATGCCAGCCTTGGTATATGTGGCTGACAGCGTAACTACTGTGCTCCGGGCACCAAGCCTTAAACTGGACTTTAACTCCTTAGCTCAAGCAATCTACCTGCCTCAGCCTTCCAGAGTGCTGGGATTACAGGCGTGAGCCACTGAGCCCAGCCTAGTCTAGGAACACTCTTTGTTTTTTATGTCAAATTCTCTCATCTATGACCATGATATATTTCTCATTTTGTTTGGTCTTCCTTCATATCTCTCACCAAAGTTTCTTAAATTTTTTGTGAAATTATTGTGTATTTTGTGTTACATATTGCAGGTACCTTATAATTGTTGCAGTTGCAAATTTTATCTTTCAAAAATTACATGTTTTCTTTGCTAGTATTTAGCAATTTCACTGATCTTGTATATCAGTTTTGTATTCAACAACTTTTATTACTGCTAATAGTTTAGATGTATTTTCCCTTCCATTTTCATCATCTACACATAGCCACATAGCTATTTTATTACTTCTTTTCTTATATTTATACTTTTTCATGTCTGAATGCACTACTTCAGAATTCTAGGATAATGTTAAGTAGAAATGTGCATCTATATTTCATTAAGTATGAAAACTTTAATCACATTAATATGCTTTCTGATCCTTGTTTGCTAAGGAATTTGCTTTTTATGTCATGAATGGATATTAAATCAAATTTTACCAATTTTTTTTAATTTATTGAAATAGTTTATTTTTTCATTATTAATGGGATGGGTAATGTTAAAATAATTTTTATTTTCTAATGTTAATTTTCCCTTGCATTTGTGAAATAAATCCTTCTTGGTCTCAATGTGGCATGGTTTTTTAAGCATTGATGCATCTACTTTATTAATATTATATGTATAATTTTAGCTCTTTTTTTAATAATTGAGAAAGATCCATACTCTGCCACATTAGATTAGCTGTGGAGCGCTTTTCTCTTCATCAGCTTTTAAAGAAGCATTTTTATTAAATTGGAATAATCTGTTTCTTGAAAATTGGATAGATCTTATCTGTAAAATCATCTAGATTCAGTGCAGTTTTCTTGTGGTTAAATTTTGTGTGTGTTGGAGGGTGGAAGATAAAGGGAATGGATTTAAACTACTGGTCTAATTTCCATAGTTGTTACATAATCTGCTTAAGCTTTCTATTTCTGCTTGAGATATGTTTTATGTTATTTTTTTCTAAGAAATTACCCATTTTATCTGATTTCTCCATATTTTTGGTATAAAGTTGTTCATAGTATTATTTTACCATCTTTCTTTTACTTTTGTCATTCTTTTTATTCCTAATACAGTATGTTTTTTTCTGGAGACAAAAGTTTCACTCTGTCACCCCAAATACAGTGCTTTGGCGTCATCATAGCTCGCAGCAACCTCAAATTCCTGGATTCAAGCCATCCTCCTGCATTACCCTCCCATGCAGCTGAGACTATAGGTGCCTGCCACTGGGCCTAGCTAATTTTTCTATTTTGGTAGAGATGGGATCTCACTCTTGATCAGACTGCTCTTTTACTCCTGATCTTAAGTGATTCTCCCACCTCAGCCTCTCAGACTGCTAAGATTATAGGCAGAAGCTCTGCACCCAGCCTCTAATAAATAATACTTATATTTTCCCCATAATTTGTTTTGATCATCTTTGCCAGTCTTGTCTATTTTATTATTAGTTTTTACAGATCCTCTCAATTGTTTTTTGTTTTAGGATAAGCTGTTTTTCATTGTTGTTTATTTGTTCATTTGTTTTGACTAAATATGCCTTATTAGCCCAGCTATATCCTAGGATGTGTTATTACCTCAAAGTATTTCTTCTTGAAGATTTTAACTCTCTTTTAAAAGTTTGGAAGCATCTATTTTTAAGTTTGATTTAATATCTGAAATAGGAAACAGTTCTTTTTCAATTAGCTATCTTGTCACTGCCTGCCATTTTTTATTCTGAAGTCATTTTACCCCCTAGGACAGTGGTTCTCAACCTTCCTAATGCTGTAAGCCTTTAATACAGTTTCTGTGGGTTCAGACCCACAGATTGAGAACTGCTGTCCTAATAGTATGTGATTTTATTTTTCTATCTTTCCCTATGGCAGGATTATAATATGAGATTTATTTTATCTTTGTTTTAAAATTATGTAATCTATCAGGGCATTAGACCTGCTATAAAAGTCACATGTTGAAAGACCAGTATTTTTAGGTAATGAATTGAAAGCTTTCTGAGAAATTTAAAATTAATGTAAAATAAATTTGTTGTTTTTGAACCATAGAGAATAATTTTCTCATTCAAATAAGATAGTTTATCTTTTTTTACCTTTTATATATTTTAATATGCAGTGATTTTTATCAGCGTAATATATATACACATACACAGGACTGAAGAGATGAAAGAGATTATAAATGTTGGGTGATCCATAGACCTAAGTTTGTTTTGTTTTTATTTTTTTTTTAATTGCTAAATCATAGCTGTGTACATTAGTGCAATCGCCTGTACCCATTCTAAGATGTACCATAGATGTGGCCCCACCCATTACTCTCCCTCCACCAAAACCTCCCCCCTCCCTTCCCTTTCCTTGGTCCTTTCCCCATAGTCTTATGCTATAGTTGGGTTATAACCTTCATGTGAAAGCTATAATTTAGCTTCATAGTAGGGCTGAGTACATTGGATACTTTTTCTTCCATTCCTGAGAGACTTTGCTAAGAGGAATATGTTCCAGCTCCATCCATGTAAACATGAAAGAGGTAAAGTCTCCATCTTTCTTTAAGGCTGCATAGTATTCCATGGTATACATGTACCACAATTTGCTAGCCCATTAGTGGGTCGATGGGCACTTGGGCTTCTTCCATGACTTAGCAATTATGAATTGGGCTGCAATAAACATTCTGGTAACTATACCACAAGACTATGGGGAAAGGACCAAGGAAGGGGAAGGGAGGGGGGAGGTTTGGGTGGAGGGAGGGTAATGG
>CAUYPK010008066.1:0-85162 GCA_963574355.1 Loris lydekkerianus | reverse complement strand
CAAACATCCTTCCAGAAGGGACGTATTAGTGGGCATTCCCACCAGCAGTGTAGAAGTGTGCCCTTTCCTCCACATCCACGCCAACATTTCTGGTTTTGGGATTTTGTTATGTGGGCTACTCTTACTGGGGTTAGATGATATCTCAGAGTAGTTTTGATTTGCATTTCTCTTAATCAGGTTCACCGTTACATTGTCAATATTTGAAAAGTGCAAGGAGCATAGAAAATTAAATAGAATTTGTTGAATAAAGGAGAGAATAATCAAGTGAATAAATGAATAAAGAAATGTATAGGTAAATTAAAGGATGAGTTGATGGTTGCAATGCTTATTAGTATATTGGAGCTTTTAATATTATTTCTTTTAACTTTCATAACAACTCATCAGAGAAGATTTGTATAAACAGATTTTATGCAGATTTGGAAAAAAACTTCCTCAAAGACATTAAATGAGACTTCCGGGTGTAGCTATTGATATCAGTTATATATTTTG
Organism: Loris lydekkerianus; assembly: GCA_963574355.1. Classification (NCBI taxonomy): domain Eukaryota; kingdom Metazoa; phylum Chordata; class Mammalia; order Primates; family Lorisidae; genus Loris; species Loris lydekkerianus. Next base: position 84,673 of record CAUYPK010008066.1, on the reverse strand, counting down.
TTCATTCAATTCTTAACAAAGAATCTATTGGTCACCTACTGTCTGCCAGTCCCTGAGGTAAACACTGGTTGAGCAGATACAGTCTTTGCCCTCATGGAATTTTAAGTCTAGTGGGGTAGACAAATAATAACTAAACAAACACAGATCTAGATATGTATGGCAGTAAGTATTATAAAAGAAGTAAGTTGGATGCTAAGATAACATTATCAAGAGAATATTTAGGGAAAATAAAGTTAAGTGAAGAAAACTGAAGGCTGTGAAAGAACGAGCAGAAAACAAGAAAAGGAAGAATGAGTTTGTTAAGAGCTTTTTAAAGAGAAAGAAGAATAGATCAAAAGTCTGAGATTTTTTATGAAAGGAGCTAATTTGTGTGAGATCAGAAAGAGACCAGTTTTGCCCGAGCACAATCAGATAGGAAAAGAGGAACCTGGAACAGGGAAGGAGGGCCAGGAGGGACACATGGTGCTGTGATAAAGAGCTTGGATTTTACTTAAATAACAAGGAACAGTTGTAGATAGCAGGTTGCAGGGATTGAGAGAATGACCTGAAACTATGACTGGTTGCTCTGTGGAGAGTGGATTTGAGGGGATCAAACAGGTATTAGGGAAACTATTTGGAAGAGACATTTGAAAAGCATGTGTCTACTTCTACAAGTTCTACTGTTACTAAATTGCACTATGCATGAATATAATAATTATTATCTTATAAGAATCATCTAATACACTAATATGTGCCTATAGAACGGTACATATTTACTGTTAATTTTTTTTTTATAAATTTGAGGTAATGCTTTAAAAAGTTTTGCGTATATGTGACAGAATGTTAAAATTAAAGTTTCTGCCCATATATATACCAAGATACATCCTAAAGGAATTGTAAGAAATGATTGCTTAACTGCTATGGTATCCTTACTCGTCCAACAGATGCAGTGATAATACCTAACTTTCACCTCAAGTCTAATGAGAGGGCCTTATAGAGCCTATCTTGGGGACTTCTTATGTGTCCTTTGCCGTTGTACACATTTGCAGCAGGAGGAAGAAGGGAAGGATGGTGTTGTCATTATCTTCAGGGGTATCTCAAGGATAAGAGATGGGTTGCTGAGCTCTTTGGATGGCAGCAAAAAGGAGAGCTGATGCTTCACTGGGATTGGTCTGTAAGAGCACATTTTCAGGTAACTAAGATGCCAGTGTTTCTCATGAATGCTTTTCTGTTTACTGATAATTGATAGAACACCACATCTGTATAGGATAGGATATAAATTGTCTCTGAAACCAAAGAGGAAGTATGATGCCTGTATCTCAGAATGTAGAAATTTAAGGTACATTAACATTTCCTTTTCTTGACTTTTGCTATTTAAATCATGAAATCCTTAATTTTTATTGTCTTTATCTCTCATCTGCTGTCCTAGCAAGGTATCTACAAGTACTTAATAATGTTTCCTCTCCAGGCCATGGAAACATAGTCTGTAGTACATGGACATCATCACGATCCTTGAAAACAATGTTAGGTATACAGAAACTGAGAACTGATGGAATTTGAAGAAAGTGGCATTGATATTGATTGTAATTCTATTTTTAAAAATTTACTATAGAAGCAAATATCTGGAGATTTCAAATAATTACTTTTAACTACAAGACCATTCACTTTATAGGTTAAAGAACCAATGTAGAAATGTTTTCATATATGATGACTATACAATTCAAGTATACTTAAATTATTTAAAGAAATTAACATGAAAATATTTGTGCTCTCAATGAGCGCACCTTAAGTAAATCTTGGGTAAAACTTCATTAGCAGATAGCCACTAAAGATTAATATTTGGCTTTCACAGTTAATGGCTGAATCCCCAGAAATCAAAGGTAAATCAAAACCACGTCTATTTTCCTTCTTCAGTGTTAAATTACCTAATAAATAGCTATAGATGGATAACTTTTAAGAAGATTAAAGGAAAGTTTATAGAACTTAACTTTGTTATTTTAGTTTCCTGTATGCAGTCCCTTCATTTAAGTTACACATATTCTTGCCACTGGATCTAATTTGAGTCTTGAAATTAAGAACATCCACTAGGCAGACTTACAACACTTCTGAAATCAGGAAGCGCATTCTAGTCCATAGAAAACATCCATTGAAGTGTTTTTCTTTTGTAAACTTATGTCTCTTCTCTAAACAGCCTGTTTTTCAACAACTACATGTACAAAATACTCTTCTGGATCTTCTTGTAATTAGTGGTAAGTGATTGTGTGATTATGTGGTTAATATTCAGAAATTGATTCAATTATTCATGTTTCCTTAAAACTTTATGCTTCTTCTTTTACTTTTTATTAGGGAATGTGTATGATTTCAGTCTCATTTACCATGCATTACTATTGATTCTGGTTTCAATACGTTCACCAAACATTCAACACCATTCTCAGATGCTCAAGTTAGACTACTTAATATGGTATGTCTGCACAGTGTAATTTAATATTAATTTCATCATGTCAGAAAATCATTTTCTTACCTTGTTGGTGTAGCATTCATTCACACCCATACTCTCCATTTTTTCCAAGTTAAATAAACAAAACCTTGAAAGTATTTTGGTGTGTAATCTTTCTCCTCTGAGTTTGACATTATAAGTTTTCTCCTGTAGGTTGTGGGAATTTGAATCTGGTATGTCTCTTAAAAATGAAGAATGCACAAGCATAAGGTAAAGTACCTTCACCTTGAAACTACCTCCCATAAGAAGGAAAACTACCAAATGTTTGCTACTCTATTTAAATATTTGGTGTCCAATTTGGCAGGGGGCAGAATTTAGTCCTACGAAAATTGCGAATCCTGTCATACATCCTATTTCAATCTCCAGTGAAAATCCTATAACATAAGAGAACTGGAAAGGCTTTTAACTTCAAATAGTATTGCAATTAAGCAAAATATAGACTAAAACTTTGTCTTTTATTATTGACTGTTTTGGGAAAATCCTGGAACAGTGTAGAAAAATGACCTTTCAAACTGAGAAGGAGCAGAGACCAAAAAATGACTCCAACAAGTCCTGCTTTGAGAGTTAAATGAGTTTATTAGAGGTTACTTACACAGTGTACTCAATCCTGGGAGCACAGGATATCTTTAGAGAGCAAATGCTGCACAGCCTACCCATTATGTTACAAAATCCTTTTCCAATGAGTGATGCAAAAATCTTTTATTATGTCATCACATGTTCACGTATAAAACAGATTAAGCATGCACGGTATAAGCATACACGTTCATACAACGCATGTTGTATTAATATTATAATTCTCTGGTAGGTGGGGATTTTAGGATTAAAATTAGCTGAAGAGTACTTGCAGCAGCACAGTTAAAGCAGTTAGGGCTGGTTGAAGCTGGTCATCTCAAGGAAGAGCTGAGGCCTACCATAATGTGTGGCTTTTGATATCTACAACTTTCATATGGTTCTATCGCAGTGGAAACTTAAATCAGTGTTAGTCCACGAAAAACTTTTTGTCTCATGTATCTCCATGTTTTCTCCCCTGTGGAGGCTGTAAACCACATTAGTCAAATGCTGAGGAAGATTCTTGCTGTTTTTTTTTTTTGTTGTTGTTGTTTGTTTGTTTCTTTTAATTCTGTTTTCTAAAGGCAGATAATGTACTCCTCTTTCACTTCTCCAAATGCTCAGGAAATTTGCCAATACCTACAGGTTCTCCCTACTATTTATTACAATCTGTTTACCTATCTAGGTGGGCAGGGCCTAAAATATCTGTACACTCACTCTCTTTCTCATCTGCCAGCATCTGCTTCAGAGGAAATAGGCACATAACCTTTTCCTCATAAACCCTGAGAGGGTAGGCCAACCAAAGGCAACCCCTTTAGTTTGGTCATCAGAGTTAAGACTTAGCTGAGCTTCCATCTTTGATGTGTATTAGAAGTCAGACTCCAGTTCATGCTGTCACTTTCAATACCGTAATGGATTCAAATTGGGCTCTCGCAGTGACTCCTCTCTCCTAAGGGTTGAGGTGATAACTAGGTACGTTTTTATGCTCCCCTTTGAGAAACAAGAACTCAACAATCATGTGAAATTAAAAATCTTTTCTACAATTCCTTACTCTTTAATATCTTCAATGAAGTTGCAAAGCTTATGAACATTTAATCATTTGGGTAAAATTTCTACTTTAACATCTTGTTAAATGGTGAAGATAGTTCAGATGCTGGGTGGTTAACAGTGACAAATTTCTAATATAGTAACTTTTCTCTAAATTTTCTCAGTTGTCAACTTTCTTTTTAAAGAGTAGGACAATATGCCAGTTGAATTTTGAGCACAGGGGAAAATGAAAAGGCAACTGGCATTCCTGAGAAGTACCACATGAAAAGTATTTTTCTAGGTACTTTCACAAAAAAAAAAAAAAAGAGGTGAGAAAATCAGAAAAAAAAAAAGTGTTGAGGAAAAGGGAGAGTGAGATGATGTACTATTATTGAGGAAATATTTTTAGATGTGTTTCATTCAGTAGGAGATATTATTAGCAGAGTGAAGACGTTCCTACCATTACTAGTATTGGCTTTTGTCCCTACTCTTTTTTTTTCTTTTATTTTTAGTTGGCATGGAATAATTGTACATGGGGTACAAAGTGATAATTCAGTTCATGTAATATAATGTGCCATGATAAAATCAGGGTAATTAGCATATTCATCACCACAAACATTTATTACTTCTTCTTTATTGTCAGTTTTGGGTTTTCTCACTAATTGAATTCAACATTTATTTCGTCCAACAAGATTGTCTATAATGCAGTTTTCTTATGATTCAACTTTCAGCCCTCTCTTTACATGTCTTTTTTTAGCTGGCCTTCAATCTCTAATCCCTGAATTATTCTGAGAAATTCTATGAAATTAAATACAAAATCATTAGAATAATTCCATATAAATGGACTCTTTCAAACCATAAAGTTGTGCCTCTCTTCATGTGTAAAATAAATAATAAATAGTGAGGTTTAATTTTCATTGAATAAGAAAGGAAATTCTGGTAGACATACACTTTTTTTTCCCCAACAGATTCTCCTGTTAATCAAATGGATCTTTCATTTTATGTATGAAATTTTGCTCCTGACAAATACACCTCAGATGATATCTTTAAAAAGCAGGGAAACAGACTATTTTTAAGACACCATAACTTTCACATATTTATATTCTGGATAAATTTTACTCAATAATTTAAATACTTTTACTTATGCATCACTGTCTTTGGTTAGTTCTAATTTGAAAGGATAGATTCTTTATCTCCATTTGCTTTGGACATGATTTTCAGTGAGAAAATGAGTTACAATTGGATTCCAAGAAAGGTGTTGTCCTGTATTCTACTAATTTTAGAAAGTACACAGGACCAGTCTCAGAATAGAGTATGTGCAAACACCATATTATTTACAGCAAACTAAATATAATGCCTTGATTTGGCACTGCCTGCTTGATATTTCTCTTGAAAACTGTTACATATGTTTGTTTTGAGTTTCTGCCAAAATAGCAAGATTGTTAAATATCTTTCATGTACTTCTTGTTAAATGCTAGGAAAGAACTATGGATTACCTTAGATTAACTTTTATACAGTAGTCTAATGGGCACTAAGTCTTCCCAAAGAAAAAAAACAAATATTCAAATTATATGGAAAAATTACTTTTGTAATCACAAATGTATTGTGATTGTAACATGCCAATATCCAGTTGTATACCGAAACAAACTCTACCCATAATAATATGACTTGTTTCTAAATTACGTGTAGAATGCAGTAAGACTGTAATTATGCGGGGGCTGATTATCTGGGGTGTCAATTATTCAGGGCTTTTGCTTCCCCTTCTTCTTCCCGCTGTCCACCTTTCGGACAGTTATCACCTTGTTAGTATTTCTACTCCTGCTTGTTAGTGAGATTGGCAGGGGAAGGGAAAAGGTGTGAAAACTTAAATCCGTAGATATTATTACTTGCAAGAATTTTCCATAAAAATTAGTAGAGGAAGACTTTGAAGTTAATTGCTAAAATCACACTGGGGACATGTGTATTTCACTTATTCTTGTTTATTTAGCCCTCCATGTATCAGAGAGAGTTATAAGTAAGATATAAGCTTTACAAGGCGCAGAAAATTAATTCTGCAGCAACAGTCCAGGAAAATTATTTTAGATGGGGACTTTCTGAAGAGCCAACCTTAATAATTCAAATTTGTACACTTTGCAGTATTACATTAGAAAATATTATAATTTACTCCCCAGTGGAGCTATTTAAGCACATAATTAAACATTTATAAAATGCACTTGAAGCATCTTTTAAATTTTTATTGGGAAAAACATAAATCTGAAAGTGAGTATTTCTTATATTTTATAGGCGTTACAGCATGTAACATACAAGCTTAAAATGTTATAATTTATAAAACCTCTTTTATTATATATATTTTTTAATTCTCCTTTCAGTAAACCTGGGTATATTCGAAAGTATTTTTCAATACCTACTTTTAAAAGATATGAAATTCAATTGACTTGGAATATATTCCATTTTTTCACTCTCCCTAAATTTAAAACTTCATGTAAACCTACACTGTTCAATTATCCTCTCATAAAATATTCATTGAATATTAACTTCATACCAAGCACATCCCATGGAGATAAAGTGGTAGGCAATTCTGATGTTGTTTTGCCCTCACAATACTAGAAGTCCAATACCAAAGACCAACATTAATTAGTCAAATAATCCCACTATCTCTTTTTCACTTTATATTCAAGGTGAGGGCTACCATAGAATAATGTAAAGAGCGAAAAAAAAAAAAAAAAACCAAACAAACAAACAAAAAAAAAAACAAAGTCAAAGCACTCGTGTTTACTAGACTCCTGAAATTTCAGGCCAACTTTAAAAATGGACCCCTTATATGACATTTTCCACCTTACCCCAGAGTCATCATTTCTGCCCTACATCTGATAATTAGAACACATGAATCAATGTGGAGTTACAGTAGCAGGATTTGTATCTATATGTTTCAGAGGCAGTGAGGAAAAACAATAGGACTATGGTAACTCAGACAATCACCAATATACATGTCAACTTTGCATATTTATTTATAACCGCCACCCTTCCCTCTTTGTTCTTTCTTTTTCTTTGTTGATGATCCCAGTTAGTACCACTCAGCATTTTCTTTCTTTCCTGGAAGCTTCCAAAATACCACTTCTTACAATGCTTATATTTGAACTTGAATGCCCATGTCATTGTATCATGAAAGTAGTTTGTTGTTTTAATCTTCCATGTCTTACAGTCCATAAGTTTTCTATTGGATAGTTGATGAGAAAAATTTATCTGAGACTTCTGTGATAAAAAGAGAGAGAAAACAACTTTGTATTTACTTCGTATTCACTTTTCAATGGAATTAAAAATTTTCTTCATCCTTGCAATTGTTAATTTTACTTCAGTAAACATTCAAGTACAAGTGATTTTTTGATGAAATGCTTTCTGGGTAAATACTTAGTAGTGGGATGGTTGGATCAAAAGGTAGGTCTACTTTTAGTTCTTTGTAGTATCTCCATACTACTTTCAATAGAAGTTGTACTAGTTTGCAGTCCCATCAGTAGTGAACGAATGTTCCTTTCTCTCTACATCTATTCCAGCATCTGTTGCTTTGGGACTTTTTGATATGAGCACTTACTAGAAGGATTAATAAAATGTAGTATATGTACACCATCAAGTACTACTCTGTCATTAAAAAAAAAAAAAATGGTTATCTAGTATCTTTTGTAACAACTTGAATGGAACTGGAGATCTTTCTTCTATCTGAAATAGCACAAAAATAGAAAAAGAAACACCACATGTACTCAATACTAAGTTGAAACTAGCTTATCAGCACTTGTCTGCATATGTGGAAGTAAAATGCAGTGGAAAGTGAGTAGGTGTGAGGTAAGAGAAGGGTTGGGCAAATTCATACCTAAAAGGTGCAATGCACAGATTCTGAGGGAGAGGAACACTTATAAGTTTGACTTAAAATACACAAATGCAAATTATGTAACCTAAATGTATGTACCCCTTTGATAGCCATAAATAAAAAAGTAAATACTTTTTTTACTAACCAGTGTGATGAAAATGTGTCAAACAGTCTATGAAACCAGTGTATGGTGTCCCATGATCACATTAATGTACACAGCTATGATTTAATAAATAAATAAAAAAATTAAAAAAATAAATAAAAAAAGGAGAAAATAAATAACAAAAATTTGTTCATCCAGGTAGGTAGTCTGAAACAGTTTCTTATGATTTAACTTTCAGTTATATTTGAAAGTCACTTTTCTATTTTTATATCACCTATCATCATGATGATAAGAAAATCTAAAACACTATTTTGATGAGTGGTCTGTGATCCAGATGGTGTCATTCAAAGTGGCGGAGGTGTGGTCACACTGGGTACTTGATGACAGTATCTCTGCAATGACTTTCTTTGAACATACGGCCTGAATGAGAAATAACTTTTTGTTGTAATCCACTAAATACCTGTTTTTTATTAATACAGCATAGCCTCCCGCACCCAACTGTAATATTTTTAATGCCATTTTTACCTCATATATTCGTATTTACTTCTAAAGTATAATAATAATAATAATAAACCTGCAACACCTTAGCATAATAATTACCAGCAGGCAGGCAGCTATATGATGCCCCAAACATGAGAAACAACATTTTCTCTTATATATAATTTTCATCTAAGTTGTTTATAAAAGGATAACAAAAGAGGTTATTAATAAGAATTTTAATTAAATACGACATGTGGTCAGAAAAAGTCCTATGTCAAGTGTGTTCATAAATATTTACAAACATTGTTTTGAAGATTTTGTTAAATAGTAGAGATTTTCCTTATAAATTAGTGAACCTACTCATCCCTAAAGGGATGAGAAGATTTTGGGGAGTACCATAGGGAGAGGCACTTCCACGTGGAGTTTTATCAAAATTTGGGCCATTATTAAAGCCATTAGAGTTATTAATTGAAACAATTTTCTGAGACATCATATATTTTTCTTTCATGTATTTATAAGTACAACAGAATATTTCAATTAGTATCTTTTTGAGGTGATGGATCAAGCATGAAACAGCACACAGGATGAGTGTTTACCCTCTTACTGGTCAAGGAAAGGCCAAAGAAACCTTCCCACCTGAATCATGTTTATGTCAGACACATCTTTTCTTTATCTGGACATACCCATGCCAAAATGTGGGCAGTCCACACTTCCAGAACGTGGCCAATCTCTTCCTTTCATTCAGAAGAAACTTCCTAATTGCTGATTAGTCGCATGCAAAAAATTTCTACTATGAACATTGACAATATGCTATTTAATTAGTGAGGTCCTCTGGGAGCCTGTTCTCCCAGTTCAGACACTGAGAATGCTGAGACACTAAGCCCAGATGACAAAAAGCAGCCTCTCACTTGTCTCACCCCAAAGCAAATAGTCAGCACACCTAGAATGTCAATGTAGCTCTGATTCTTACTATCTGTCACTATTTGATGGATTTATACCATAAAAGGCCACTTTTTAACCAGATATTAGTTGTATTGACATTAAGTTAAATAAATATGGTTCTTAAAGGTATGTCATATTTAAAAATATCAACAAACACTGTGAGGAGTTTTGCTAACTACAAAGTTAGAGAGAAATATTCACACAATGCTGCACACTCTCACTTCTGACACTAATTATGACAGCTTGGGCTATGGTACAGTTAGAGAAAATCCATACAAGATCATTTCTCTTCCAATATCAACTGCAAATTTGGGCAGTTTCTCAAACCACCCTAAAGTTTGATCAATCATCTTTGGGTTTTTGTTTTTGACACAGAACCTGTTTATCACCCTCGGTAGAGTGCTGTGGCGACATAGCTCGCAGCAACCTCAGTCTCTTGAGCTCAAGCTATCCTGTTGCATCAGCCTCCCAAGTAGTTGGGACAACAGGTGCCCACCACAGTGTGGCTACTTTTAGAGATAAGGTCACGTTGTAGTGCAGGCTGGGTCTTGAACTCCTGAGCTCAGGCAATCCACCTGCCGCAGCCTCCCAGAGTGCTGGGATTACAGGTGTGAGCCACTGCGCCTGGCCCAATCAATCATTAAAAAGACTCTCAGAACTTGTTGAAAGCTATTATACTCATCACAGTAGCCGTTTATTATAAGTAAAAAGTACTGATTAAAAGAAGCAAGAGAAGAGCCGAGTATGGAAATACTAAATGCTTCCCCATGGAGTCAGGATATGTTACTCTTCCAGCAACTGTATGTGAAGATACATGCAAAATACTACCAACCATAGAAACTTACCTGAGCCTCAGTGTGTGGAGTACTTGCTGGACCTCTGTTGCATAAACATGATGGATTGATTACATTTATCATAAATCTCAGTTTTAAGGTCACCTGATACTACAAGGCCCAAAGTTTCCACCCTAAATCATATTGTTTCTCTCTGCCTAGCCTGAGGCCCCCAGACAAATCAAGATTACTTGCCAGGAGCTGAGGGCAAAGGCCAGACCTTATTCTGGCCAAGGTTAAATTCTTTGCTACACATAGGCACAGTTTACATTTTTAAAAAGTCACTCCAGGTAGCAGTTAATCTTTGAAGAATGATTCTGTCCCTCTTGCTTGTTTTTGCCTAGTATTTACACCTTTTCCAGCCTAGAGAGAGAGATTTCTAAGAAATCTTAATCCTTTATTAAATTCTGTAGCATGTTAAAGATATTAATAATTTTTCTGTATAACTTTTGGTATGACTCTCTAAAACTAAATATTGATCAACTGTTGGTATCCACCAATAAATTAGCACCAATTCTGACTTACATTGAGTGTGTGTGTGTGCATGTGTATCAGTATCTTGTCAATATCAGATATCTGCTGATAATCTATGAAGTTATGAAAATCATTTGATGATCAAATAATAGAAAATCTAGACAAGTCTTTGAATCGGGCCACATGGAGTCAAGTCTAGTGGTACTAACCAGTACCAAGAGCCTTCATTTTTATTTTCTTTAAACAGAAGACATGGCTCGGCTCCTGGTAGCATAGTGGTCTTGGTGCCAGCCACATGCACTGAAGTTGGAGGGTTTGAACCCGGCCCAGGCAGCTAAACAACAATAACAATAGCAACAAAAAATAGCCAGGCGTTGTTGTGGGCACCTGTAGTCCCAGCTACATGGGAGGCTAAGGCAAGAGAATCACTGAAGTCCAAGAGTTTGAGGTTGCTGTGAGCTGTGACATCACAGCACTCTACTGAGGGTGACATAGTAAGACTTGGTCTCAAAAAAAAAAAAGAAGACAAAATGTACAAAAAATTATATTTAAATAGATAAATATACCATATTTACTCGAGTATAAGCCGAGTTTTTTCCGGCACAAAATTTGTGCCAAGTTCGGGTTTTTCGGCACAAAAGAAAACCGTGGCTTATACTCGAGTATATACGGTAAGTCAGCTATTTAGCATATAAGTCTTTTCATTGATAACATATACTTTAATCAGCACCTTTTTAGATCTACTGGCAAGCACTTAGTAAATACTTCAATTTGAACATATATTTAAAAGCCAATATAATTTATATGCTAAAAATATTATCATTCACATTTTTTTGTATGTCGTACTGTCTATTTCTTGAATGAGTTCTGAATCGTGATATAAAGAACATTAAAGAGGAGGATTTTACAAAGTGACTATATTCATATACAGTTAAAGTACAGAAGATAGTAGCCAAGGAAAGGAATCATATTTATATATCTTTAAAATATCAGGCTTCTTAAGCCAAGATGAAGAACTAGACAAATAAATAAGAAAAATCAGGATCATCGTTTTATCTTAATTCAAGGAAAATTCTTAGAACAGATATGCTACCTCCAGGATCCATTCTGCTAGTGCGTGAGCATAATTCAAACAAGGAAAAGAGAAGGGCAAATGATTGTTAGTCTTACCACAGAAGTGAGAAGTAAACTTTGAATTTCTAAATGGATTTTGAGGAAATAATTGATCTTTAGTTTTCATATTATTTAGCAGGCTAAATAGGAATGGTCCCTCATTAAACTAAGTTGCTGACAACAGACTAACAAATGAAACTTCTTGCTTTCAGAAGCAAGTGAGAAATGGTAGAGTCCGGCTCTCCAGCTCCCTCAGTTCCCCAGTGTCTCTCTTTCTCTTTCTCTTTCTTTCCCTTTCTTTCTCTTTCTCTTTCTTTCTCTTTCTCTTTCTCTTTCTCTTTCTCTTTCTCTTTCTCTTTCCCTTTCCCTTTCCCTTTCCCTTTCCCTTTCCCTTTCCCTTTCCCTTTCCCTTTCCCTTTCCCTTTCCCTTTCCCTTTCCCTTTCTCTTTCCCTTTTTCTTGCTTGAATCTTTCTGATTCCTTTATCTGGCTACTATCCTTTGAACTTTCAATGTGAGTCCTGGAAATTCTTGTCTGTATATGGGCTTCAACAACCAGGCATTGAATTTTGTTTATTTATGAAATATCACTGCAGCTATCTCTTTCATTTTTCTTTCCAAAATGTAGATGTTAATTTAGCTTTAAAGAAATTGCCCTGTTTCCAATGGCTGTACACTGTCTTTGTTACTAAGCATTCCTGAATGATCATGAATAATTTGACGTTATGTTTTAGTGTATTGAGACTCTGAGACTGAAATGTCAAATTAGAAAGAGAAACGTGGGCCAAGCATCTTCCCTGGTGTCTTCTTTAATAAATACCCTAAAATTGAGAATTATCAAATGTTTGAATCAGAATCTATAAAAGCTTCAGCACAGATGCTGAAATTTTATCAGTGCTGACTGACATTTTTCATATATTAAAGAAAATCCCAAAATGTCCCATGGAAAAAAATGTATAATTTTGTACATTCAAGATACTAAGCATTCAACTGACTTTATTACCTCAATAGATAGTTGGCACTGGTTAGTATAAAGATTGAGTACCCATACGTGAAGAGAGAAATTGTTTTGATTGACAACCTCCCAACCTGTATTTAATACCTGGGCATTTGGTGTTACAATAACTTTGAGAGAGAAAAGACATGCGGAAAATTACTTCTCTTAGTTTGCATTTATAGCTTCTACATTTAGAGATGATTTGAATATTTGTCTCCTTTATGCTATTGTTTGAATATTTGTCTCCTCACAAACTGATGCTGATATTTAATCCCCAATGGGGCAATATTGGGAGGGGGGCTTTAAGAGGTAGTTGGGTCATGAGGGCAGAGCTTTCCTGAATGAATTAAATCATTCATAGATTAATGGATTATCATTAAATGAAGGCTTGTGGCTTTATGAGAAAAAGAGAGACCTGGGCTAGCATTCTCAGCCACCTATCCATGTCATCCCCTGTGTCACCTCGGAACTCTGCAGAATTCACACCAGCAAACTGGCTTTCACCAGAAGCCATCCCTTGCTTGACCTTGGACTTCTCAGCCTTCATAACTGAAAGTATTTCTCTATAAATTACCCAGTTTCAAGTATTATAACAGACCGAGACACTTTGAAAATGCAATTTAAAAAAATACAGTATATAAAAATTCATTTAGTGTACTTCCATTACTGAAAGTTTGACCACTGAGGCTCATCCATGTTAAATGTATAAATATTACATTTTATGTATGTATGTGTTTGTATGTCTCTTACTATATGTATGCATGTGTTTATCAATCTTCATTTGTCTATCATCTTTGTACAGCTCTCTGCTCATCTCATAGTTAATTCTGATAAACACTGTATATTTAGCCAATGAAATGTAACAAAAATGTTTGTTGAAGTCTATTGCCCCGAAATAGGTTATGTTTCTTGCTCTCTTTCTCCATCATCATACTTGGAATCTAGCGTGAACTCAGTAATTCTCCCAGTTATTTTGGTCTAGGGGGATAAGGCCCCTGCCATATAGAAATGTCCTGAGATGTCTTCAGAAAGGAACCCAGGCAGGTACTAGTGAGCTTTTACTGTGTGTGAACCCCCAGCATGGGATAACATGACAGCCCAAGATTTGACAATGTCCTGTGTCTGCGATGTTTTGTGAAACTATACAACATCCTATGGCCTGTCTTCCTGCAGATTTAATTTACATGAAAGAGAAACAAATTTTGATCTTATTTGTTGAGTGTTTTATTTATTTATTTATTTTTTTGAGACAGTGTCTCATTTTGTCACCCTGGGTAGAGGGCCGTGGCATCTTAGCTCATAGCAACCTCAAACTCTTGGGCTCAAGCAATTTTCCTGTCTCAGCCTCCCAAGTAACTGGGACTACAGATTGCCTGCCACAATGCCTGGCTGTTTTTCAGAGACAGGTCTCACTCTAGCTTAGGCTGGTCTCAAACCTATGAGCTCAGGCAATCCACCCGCCTCGGCCTCCCAATTTCTGGGATTACAGGCATGAGCCACTGTGCCTAGCCAATCTGAATGTTTTAGGAACTAAATTGTTGGACCTCCAGACTTCTTTTCTTATCTTCTTTATAGAAAAAAAAAGGAAAGAAGTAGGGAAGGAAGAGTCCTTTTATTTCAGAGACACATGCTAATTAATGAAATTTATACCAGCAAGTTTGGCTCAGAAATAATTCAGAGAGAGAGAGAGAGAAAGAAAATGAGAATGCCACGAACCACAGACAAAAAAATAGAAATGGCATCAAACTTCTCAAAAGTAACCTTATTTCTAGTTTACCATAAATAAATACGTTCAAAAGCTTAACGGGAAAAAAAAAACTTAGAATTTTATATTCAGTTATCAAACAAGAATAAGGCTATAAAAATACAAGTAAGACTTGTTTAGAAACATAAAGCACATTTTTTCCTTGACAAGTACTAGGGAACCTGCTTTTAAAAGATGAGAAGTAAACAAAGGGAGACACCAGATTCAAGAAACAGAGAATCAACGTAGAGCACAGAAACTAGAGGCGTCACGATGACAATGATGATCTGAATCTAGACACCAGCCAGGCTAGATGCAAGGAGGCAGCAGTTAAGAGACTATGAAATTGACACTTCATTTTATGAAAAAACATAACTGGTAAATTAGCCAATATTTATATCAGTATCAAATTGAGCTTTTGAAACTCCTAATGGATGTTGGAAATATCTGACAGAACATTTCGTTAAAACAGGAAAATACATAGAACATTAAGTAAAATGAAAAACAATGTCATGATCAATTCAACAAAAATAAAGTATTTCTGAAAGGAATGTTACTTTTTATTTAGGAATGTACAGCATACATTGAAATAAAATGTCAACAATTACTTGCTTAACTCTAATTGAGAGAATAATAAGGGGAAAATGAACAAAAAGGTGAAACTATAAAAGGTAAATCTGATAAATTTAATAGAACTTTAAAAGCATCAAGTCCTAAGTTTATCATTTAATAATATAGAAGTCAAGTTTATAAGAAAGAACTGAATGGACAGACCTGAAAGTTGAGGAGATGTTGGACAAGGTGATAATCTTTTTATAAACATAAACCTTCAAGTATCATTTGAGTTACTTTGATGAAATTGTTAAAATATCTATTTTGGTCATTTTTAATGGAATACGTATCTATATCTATGTGCATATACACATATGCACATCACACACATAAACATATATATACCATCTGCATTATGTAGTTATACCAAGGTTGTATTTTTTCACTGTTCCAATTGTTATAGAGGTTTTGTTTTAATATTGCAGAGGAAGGGTGCCAGATGTTCTTTGAGTTTGCAGAAATGGAAGGGCATCTTGGTTTAAACTTTAGATCTTCTTTGTCCTGCCCTGAGTCATTTGTGTGACTCTTTTAATAGTTCAATATATGGGGCAAGTAGACACTTACTGTCCTGGCATTAGGCTATAATGAGACTTTTTTTTCTCCCCTATGTTATTAGGCAAAAATTACTTTCATGCAAATCTCAGAGTTAGAGACTGAAGCTTGACTCCTGAGATATTCTGGCCAAGGTATCAAGGAACAAATTTCAAATCTCTGAAATAAAAATCTGTTGATGAGAGGAAGAATATTTACAGGCAATTTACCCTTGATGCAAGAAGCAACCTACGAGTTTGCTGGTTGGAACTGATTTTTTCTCAGTTTATGGCTACTGCTAGAAATTCTTTCAAGATTGCTTGCCCCAGGGGAACAATGGCTCAGCTTGAAAGGCAGAGTAAGTGCATCTTACAAGGGTACATGTGAAACTTAGTAAATATAGAATATAAATATCTTAATGCAATAACTAAGAAGATGCCAGGAAGGCTATGTTAACCAGTGTGATGAAAATGTGTCAAACTGTTTATAAAACCAGTGTATGGTGCCCCATGATTGCACTAATGTACACAGCTATGATTTAATAATAATAAAAAAAAAAAAGGCAGAGTAAACTAAAATGAACTAAATAACTAAATAACCTCGGTGTTTATTGAAATCACAATTAGGAGTTCCAAATTGTGAAATAATGTTCTGTCAGCAGTGTTAACAAATGTCACCCATTGATATGTGCAGATAGATCTCCAGAAGCCCTCTTACATGGCTATAAGAAATATCAACAGTGGGGAGCTGCAGAAGATTTGATTTCTCTCTCAGTTTGGCAGTCAGAAAAAGAATTGTTCTTCTCTATCAACAGTAGACTTATAGTCTTTGCCTAACCTGAGGCGAAAGATAAGCCTCAAGAAAGAGATTGTGCAATTACAGCTAATAGGCATTATGAGCCATAGAAATTAATTTTGAAAAATTGAAATTCATTGGGAAAAAGTGAAATTAATTGAAAAAAGATTTTTTAAATGATTATATATGTAACCCAATTAGGGTAGATTACACTATCTACATATAAGAGAATATATATATTCATACATCCCTAAGTCCTTTACATCAATTTCCATTGTATAGGTAATTTCAGCAATTCAGACGTATAGACATTTCATGGATATTGTTCCCATTCCAATTCCTAAATCTCTAAAATGTCTTCCTTTATACCTTGAGTCTCTTCTTTGTTCTCATCACAGGCACAGCTGTGTTCCAAAAATTTATTTTTTTTAAAATAAAAAACAGGTGTCTGGCCATGAGATTTGATCTGTGAACAATTGCTTGTAGATCTTAGAACATTTTTAAGATGTTTTCTTCCAAGCCTAGAAGGACCATCTTTTACTTTCATTCATATTCTGCCCTTCAGAACACTCTGGCTTTCCTCTAGAAATCACTCACATGATTCCAATCTAATTGCAGTAGACGCTAAAATATGTAGTCCTTGTGCCCAGTAGTAGGAATCATGATTAGAGTCTTTATCCAGAATACTAAATTTGGTTGAGACTGCTTACCTCCACTACAATGTCATAATTTCTACAGCTAACGTGAAAGCCTCATAACTATTTGAAATTTTTAGTAATCTCTGGTGTTTGTGTATAAAATCTATTTATTTCATCTAAAAGAAATTAGTTAAACCTAATTTCCCCCTAAGATACAAGCATAGATTAAAAGCAAGTTTAAGTTAAACCAACATAAGATTTTTTCAACTCGAGATCTCAAAATATTCCAAAAACAAAACTATGAGAAATTGGGAAAATGTGAAAGTAGATAGTAAAAAATAGGAGGATTCTTTAGCACTGAGTTATTTTAGAGAAAAAAGATAGTAAGGGTGGTAAGTAGCATTTCTATTGCAACACCAAAGATTCCCAAGAGAAAAGAACAATATCAACAATAACAAAGAAAAGAAAATACAACCAAAACCAGAAAATTAAATTCCTCCCTTTTTGTAACCATTATTTTAATATTTACCAGAATATTAATTACATCATTTCACCTGGACACTACATTACATAGATTGATAGAAAAGGTTGTATATCATGGAAGTAAAGTTCTAATCCTTGGGTCACCTTAAACTCTCTGTACACATCTGGATCCTGCATATGCTCATTTGGATCAAAAGATGTTGCAGCTTAAAAGAATGTGTGTTACATCCTGAACAGCAGCCATAGACGTTTGAGATCCATTCTAGTTAGGCAGCTTCTCTCAAAAATGAAAACATGGGATGAGAGCTTCTCACCATGCACTCATTAAAAGGTAAACTTTCTTGGGCTAGGAGTCACGTCAATCATCATTTTCCTGCAAACCCAAAGCTGCCTTTTTCTCTGTTAGAAGCTGTTATCATCTTCAAAGCCATATCAAAACAGTGTTTGTTCTGTGCTTTGATTTCACCCACATGGTGAATTCAAAGAAGACTTGAGAGTATGGAAAGACTATTTCAGATGTCTCAGCATTTGTCTTTCCATGTTTGTAAATGTGATTTAAGTGCCTGATGTCTAATAAAAATCCTTTAAATGTAGTGGCATTTTTTTTTTTTTCATTGAATCATTCCACCTTCGGTTTCAAAAGTGCTTAAGACTGAGATCTCCAAATCTTAAATATAAAATCCCCAAAGGTTTGTATAATAGCAATATAATGGTAATTCACCTCAAAGCATTCATTTTCCTTTCTACTCTGTGTAGTTCAATAAAAACAAACAAAAAAACCTCTCTTTTTGAATGACAATTTCTAAATACCTGGCACAAATAACCTATTTTTCCTTGGGAAAAGAAAAGTCATTAGGAAGATAATGTTACTTAAGGTGCATTTTGCATTGAGCATATTTGACACTATTCACCGGAGATAAACAGATGCATGTGATTTACATATGAAAACCTATCAGATAATGCAAAAATTTGTATGTGAAATGCTTCATTCACTGAATTAGCCTATGGTAATCTCTCATTATATGAAAAAGAAAATGATTACTAAAAATGTCTAAATAAATATTAATGTGGTTATATTGTTTTTAAATAAATACAATATTTAGAAAGAACAATATGCAGGGAGAATCATTTAAAGGTACAGTTGCTTTTTTAGCTTGTATGTATCTAAAGAGCAAATAAAGAAGAATGACAAATTTTGGTGATGAGCTTGAAAACAGGATTTTAAAACTTTCTGTCTTGTTGAGATTTGAAATGGTGGGAGAGAAAGAAAAATTGATTAACAACTGAACATGTGAAACATTTCACATCTTGACTGAATTAAAGCAATTGTGAATATGTTCTAATTTTCCTGATAATTTTTCCCTCCACTGATACCAAATATGTGGTAGACAGTGACTCTGTCTTTTAAATATATATTTCCCTTTTCCAGTAGCTAGTAATTTTTTAAATGTTTCAAAAATCAAGTAGTATAAAAACTGGAATGGTTTTAAACACATTTAGATCAGAACCTATTTCTCTAAAAGTAAAAGTTGCCAGTATTATACAAATGATCATGTCCTAAATGAAAAGGGACCAAAGCCCCCTGGCAATTTATTATCCACTTAGGTGACAGTGCAAAGACACACAGGGAGCAAATTAGAATGGTCAATGGAATTTTAAAAAGTGATCATTTATGATAAATTTTTCATATATTTTTTTCTGGAGATAAATACCAAAAGTTTAGAGGCAAGAGATAATCTCTGGGATTTACTTTATATAATTCACCAAGAGAAAACAAGGCAGAAATGGAGAGAGAAAGTAAGAGCAGGAGAGCCACAGCTGGCAAGGCAGTTACTTGGAAAATGGTGCCAGCAAAATCACTAAAGGCTGAACCTGGGCTGGGGTTACTCATGCCTGTAATCCTAGAACTCTGGGAAGCCCAAGCAGGTGGACTGCCTGAGCTCAGAAGTTTGAGGCCAGCCTAAGCAAGAGCATGATCCCACTTCTATTAAAAATAGAGAAACTAGCACCTCATTGTGGTGGGCACCTGTAGTTCCATCTATTCTGGAGGCCGAGGCAAGAGGACGGCTGGAATCCGGGAGTTTGAGGTTGCTGTGAGCTACAACACTTGACTCTGTCTAAAAAAATAATAATTTGCATTCCCACCAGCAGTGCAAAAGTGTTCCCTTTTCTCCACATCCACGCCAACATCTCTGGTTTTGGGATTTTGTGATACAGGCTCGTCTCACTGGAGTTAGATGATATCTCAAGGTAGTTTTGATTTGCATTTCTCTGATGATTAAAGATGATAAGCATTTTTTCATATGTCTGAAGGCCGCACGCTTGTCTTCTTCAGAGAAGTTTCTCTTCAAGTCCCCTGCCCAGCCTGCAATGGGATCCCTTGTTCTTTTGTTGCTAATGTGTTTGAGTTCTCTATGGATTCTAGTTATTAAACCTTTGTCGGAGACAAATGTGGAATGTAAATGTCTTAGCAAAATAACCGGGAAAAGGCTATGTTAACCAGTGTGATGAAAATGTGTCAAACACTCTATGAACCAAGTGTATGGTGCCCCATGATCACATTAATGTACACAGCTATGATTTATAATTTAAAAAATAATAATAATAAATAAAAACTGAATCTGACAATGGGGAAAGGGATATTCGTTTTTACTCTTCTCCTTGCTTTGGTACTGTTTGAAACTTCAAAAAATATTTTTTCCAAGTTGTATTTTTAAAAAAGTACAATGTTCTGAAGTATATGATGTATCATTTGAGTTATTTTCAAGAAATTATTTCTCAGCCCTTGTTCGTACACATCTCTCTGGAAGTGAAGTCCGTAATTTTTAGTGTGTTACAGATTTTTATGATGGACTGTAAACTACCAATGCTGAGGAGAAGCACTGGCATTTCTTGAACTTGCTTTGAGCTGACCTGCCTCTCTCTCACTTTCCCCCTACCCAGTGAAAATGGCTCTACTGGTAGGTAAATTAGCCAGGTCACTAACTTGCCTTTGTTTTACTGTTAGGTAAGAGTGAAGGAAGGCCTATAAACAGGGGAGCAGAGACTCACATTTTCTTAACCTCTTAATATGTATGTATATAAAATTGCCATCTTTCAAAGTTGGCTAGGAAGGATATTCTCTTCCTTTTGTTGACTAAGTACATATATTTTTTCAAATTGTTAGTAATTTTATTTTTATAAAATAAAATTTGAATTTTGATCAAATTCAAATTTGCCATATATACTACTTTATTGTGTCTGAAAAAACTATTTCACTTGGAAGGTAGTATTAAGTATCAACTCTAGGATTATTTTTTCCAAATCTAAAGCTTGTCTATGACCATAACTAGGTTGGCAATGAGTTGGTCCTATCTCTTTGCTCTTAAATATTGACTCCTGTAAAATGTCTTTAATCTGTACTAATTGGAGGAAGCTTAGTCTCAATTAAGAAAAAAGTGTGAAAGTATATTATTTCAGAAAGGAATGGAGTTCTATTATTTCAAGTACCTACATTAACTCACATTAAACTAACAAAGTGTTATCCAATACACACCCTTGACTTGATTTAATGGTTTATAATTAGCATATCAATTGTGTGGAAATAGATCCTTCTAAAGTGCTTAAGGGTGCTTAGAAAGTTTGTTCTACTAAGTATTTTCAAGGATCCTCTTGCAATCCTATTTATGTTATTAATTTATTCCCTAAAAAAGAAAGATTAATCGAGGCAAAAATGACATTACTTTAAGCTTCTGGTCAAATAATGAATTCTGAATTAGTAAAGTACAATTTATTAAAGTTTTCTCTATTATCTTCACCCTAATTATAATCTAAAAGTTTTGCTAGTGTTTGATGTATCTCTATCTGTAAAGATGATTCTAATGATGACAGGGAAGGTATCACCTAGTGGTTCTATGTTATTTTTCTAGTAAAGAGACAATGGCTTCAAATGGTTTCCTTGCAACCAATACATATTATTTGAGAAATGGTTAGTAGTGTATATTATATACTGTATTTTATATATATATGTATATGTATATATATAAAGATCTTAAGAAATAGGAACCACATTTGAATTCTACTCTTCCAATGGATTTATATTAGTGCCTAATAAGTGCCTGACATATTAATTCAATATGTATTTAAAAAAACTGTTTCATTTTTATATTCTGAACCCATAAAACAACACAATTTATTTTTCGTCATACAAGCTAATCTTGCTTTTAATATAGTATACATTCTTTGCTACTTTATTTAGTACTTCACTCTATTTTTAATGAAAAGTTTGAATATTTTTCAAATATAAGCTAGAAGGCTGAAGACAGCCAATTCTCAACTAGAGAGAGAGAAAGAAGTAAAACTGAATTTTACCTTTGGAAGGAAGATCTGGGCTCATATCTATTAAATCCTTTGTAGTAAGGCAAGGTTAACTTAATTATTTATGAACCTATCTTAATAAGCATCTAACATCAGGCTTGGCTTTTAGATAATGACAGATACTATAGCCATAAGACTTGCCTGTTCTTTTGAATCCAACCTTCATTATTCAGAGTTTTCCTAATTTTTACATGCTTTCCATCTCTCAAGTTTGTTTTTTCTTATTCTCTCCTTGGCAAGTAATGAGGATAATTGGTCCCTGTCTTTTTTTTCTAAAATCTTTTTTTTAATGTGTTTATGGAAAAATATTGCTATTTTCCCTTTAGTAAACTCCCTTGACAGAACATCCCCTGTTCTTTTAACCTTTCCTCAGAGGTCCTTATTTTCTATACTGTTCTTACTATCTTTCTTCTGAACTCTTCAACTTGGCCAAGCTCCTTCCCAGTTGTGTCACTACTGCAGGCATTGATGTACAAGTGCACAAGGAATGATGCTCTAAGGGAGGTGCTGTTTTACTTGGGCTTTCTTTCTGGTGAATGGGATTATGTGTATTCACGTATTTCTTATTTTCTTTTTAGATGCCTATACTTTTTCTTTAATTGATTTAATTTCTTTTCCTCTTTAAAATATTTACACTTATTTAAGTTAACAAACTTATGGACATATTGATGAATAAATTCAGTGTAGGAAGTGAAACAGACCCAAAGTTTACATCTTTTTTGCTCTTATGATCTTAAAAGTAAGAAGCATCAACTTTGGACAAAATACTTTCATGTGGACACTTTCCAGTTTGGGTTTTAAACATTAAAAACTGCTAGAATTAGATGATTCTTATTTAGCTCTTTACAGGCATAAAGCAATTCTCAGCACTTTTTAATAATTTATCAACTGTTTTGCTGCAGGGCTGTTGTGTTCTCAAAATTATATAAATCATAAGATTGAAAGGAGAGTTGCACAAATGTAGCTTCTCTAAAAGAAATTTATGCATATTGTATTGCACAAAAGTGTCATGGCACTATGACATTAGCAACATGTTTATGGATAATATAGCTAAATCAGAGTAAGAAAAACTTCAAATGTCTACTTATTTTGCATTTCTTACATTTTGAATATTACTCAGTCCATTGGGCTCATGTAACACAATACAGATACCTCTCTACTTACTCAAAAATGCTTTAAATACACCTAACCTCCCCCAAATCATAGCTTAGGATAGCTATCTTAAATGTGCTAAGAATACTTATATTAGCCAATAGTTGGGCAAAATCATCTAACATAAAGGCTATTTTATAAAAAAGGCTATTTTAGAAAAAAGTATTTACTGTATCATGTAATACTCTACTGAAAGTGAGAAACAGAATGGTTATATGGATACTCTTATATTTAGTATAGTTTCCACAGAACACATATTGCCCCCACCATCATAAAGTTAAAAAAAAATTGTTGAATAAAACAATTGGAAGTCAAGGGACCATGTGTTCTATAAACTGCATGAGCTTATGAACAGCAGAAATTTATTTCTCTCAGTTCAGGAAGCTGGAAAGTCCAACATCTAGGTGCTAGCAAATTCAGTGCCTGTTAATGTGTTGTTCTCTCATAAATGACTCCTTTTTAGGTGTTCTCACTTGGTGGTAGGGGCAAGCCAGTTCCTTGGGGCCTCTTTATGAAGGTGCTGACCCTATTGTGAAGGGTTCCCCCTTATTTTCCTCTAAAAGGCCCTACATCACTACACCGTCACCTTGGAAGTTAGGATTTCAAGATAGGATTTTAGGGGAAAACAACTATTCAGGCAACAATAACTCATACAAGTATATAATTAATACACAAAAGGCTTTATTCAACTTTTTCATTAAAGAAAGAAATAGTAAACTGTTAAAGGCAAGTAAAAGATTTTTGAAAATTATATATGTGTGTGCGTGCACGTGTGTGAGGTTAGAAATGCTAAAATGAATTTGCTAATATGCAAAATTATTTAATGTTTTAAGGTCCTATTAAATGCAATCTTTGGGATCATAATTCCTACAGCACAGAAATCAATTGTATCTCTACCGGACTAAATTTATTTGCACTTCTATAGATAAAAATCGTTTTCATTACTGTCAGTTTTCTATAACTCAATTACCGAGCTAGTGCCATAGAGTTACAAACTAACGTATTCAATAGAAAGATGATGAAATGCGTACACTTAAATAGAATCACATCGTTCTTGGAAAATTCAGTAGATAATGCCAAGACTTGACTGAGAAGACAGCCAATACTTTTGTTTCTTCTTTTACCTGTTCCCTTACCCTGGCCAATGTTTGCCTGCAGTTGTCTTAAATATAATCCAGCAGGCCAGGCCCGGTGGCTCATGCCTGTAATCCTAGCACTCTGGGAGGCAGAGGTGGGTGGATTGCCTGGAATTTAAGACCAACTTGAGAAAGAGCAAGCCCTGGTCTTTGCTAAAAATAGAAAAATTACACCAGCTAGTGGTGGGCACCTGTAGCCCAGCTACTTGGGATGTTGAGGCAGGGGGATTGCTTGAGCCCAACAGTTTGAGGTTGCTTTGAGCTGTGATGCTAGGGTGCTTTACTGAGGGTGACAAAATAAAAGTCTGTCTCAAAAAAAAAAAAAAAAAAAATATATATATATATATATATATATATATACCATTCGGTGGGTGGAGATCTTTAAACAGATTCCCTTCATATAGCCTGACTTTATTTATATATATATAAAACATATGTTATGTATGGGAATTGTTTCAGAGTAACATATATATAACATGATTATATATATCTATGTGTGTGTGTGTGTGTGTGTGTGTGTGTATATATATATATATATATATATATGTATGTATTAAATCGGGTTATGTGAAGGGATTCTCTGTTTAAAGATCTCCACCCATCCCATGTTCTATCCAACTTTTCTTCATTTGAAGTGGAAGTACTTTAGCATAAAATATCAGGGCAGGATATATTATATATGATTCTATTTCTTAGATTTTGCCTCTCTCTCTCATTTTCTCTCTTTGCTGTTCTTACAACAAAATTATTTTGGACAAATTACTATTTGTGAATTTCCATTGAATTTCATCCTGTGTGTCTTGATATGTTCATTCACTGCTTCACATGATATTATTGAATTATGTCTTTCTTCTTGGTGAACCCATTAGTAGCAACAATTTGAAAATCCTAACAGACTGAAATACCATGTCCTGTAATCCTTTATCTAAGCTATCAGTTAAATATTCTCTGGGAGCAGGCATATGGTAATTGTCTAAAAACTTATTCTACAAGTTTCTATCTAATTATTCTATGTTTTCTTTCTATAACTGACCATGTTACCCTTCTAACCATCTTAGCCACTTTTAACTCTCAAGATTGAACGTAATTCATCTACCTCTACAACTGGGAAATTGTTTCAGAGTAATGATTTAAATTTGGCTAACTCCAGCCTGTATTTCCTGCTCTGGCTTATGCTTTTGTCATATTTCCCTACTTCTTTACATTGAAGAAAGTCTCTTAGAACCTTAGAATCTTAGAGCTTAAAAAAACTAGATGGAAGTTAGCCTATACTCTAACAAATGAAAATCCTTAGCAGTGATTGTGGTGGACAGAATGATAATCCCTGCCAAAGCCATGACAATGTTACCTTAACTTGCAAAGTGATGATGCAGATGTGATTAAACTGAGGAGTCTGAGGTAGAGAGATTATCCTGGATTACCCAAGTGGGGCCAATAAAACTACAAAATCCTAATAAGACGGTAAAAGAGTCAGAAAAGAAGACAAGAGTAAAAAGGTATTGGGGAAGTAAGGAAAGGGGGTGTGGGAGCACCAGGGGGTGAGGTTGAAGATGGAACTGTTGGGGAGGGAAAAGATTCTTCTCCATTCTTTCAGGATCTCAGGTGGGCCTAAGAGTTAAACTGACACAAAATAGATTAAGTAGTTTATCAGTAGAAATGTGTGCACATTTTATTTAATTTTTTCATGTACATAGGCCCTTCACAAGACAAAAACTTGAAGAAGTGACCAGAGGAGAGGTTTTTCCACTTTTTAAATTATTACAAAAAAAAAAAAAAAAAAAGATAAATCTATGTAGAACTAGCAAGACAAAGAATGAAGTGTGGGATGGAGCATAGAATGTGGTGAATTCCCTAGGAGCTACCCTGAGTGAGGAGGGCGCTAGTGTAAGATTAGGATTACTTTAGTATGTCCCTTTGACCAGATCCATTTGAACATCAGCACTCAGTCTCTGGTGATGGAATGTTCTCCTGTCTTGATATAGGGAGGGCATTTTTCTTGTGGGAAATTTTATGGCCTATTTTTAGGAAGAAAAGGATGGATTAAAGAACCTTTCCTATGTCTGCTGTTTCTCAAGTATTTTCAGCTCACATTAATAGAAACGACAAGGCAGCACGTTTTGGCATGGCGTATCCTTACCTCCAAGACCCCACCCTGCCATCCTTGAAGACGGAGAAAGAGATCGTGAGCCAGGGAATTAAAGTAGGCTGTAGAACAGAGGTTCTCAACCTGTGGGTTGAGGAATTGTATAAAGGGTCACAGCATTAGGAAGGTTGAGGACCACTGCTCTAGAAGATGAAAACAGTAGGAAAATGGATTCAGATCATGGATGGGTATTCTTTTAAGCCAACTCTGTGGTCATTTATTAGAGCAGCAGTAAGACAGTAACACAGGGGTCAAGAATGTGAATATTTATAGACACAAGAAATCACCCTTTTCTAAAGTACTGTGTTCCATTATTTAAAGTTTACATGTTCAGAAAGGTCTTTAAATTGACCTGAATCCTGTTGTAGATTTCCAACTGTTACCTGAACAGGCAGCTCCCACTTGATCTCATTAACTTCGCACCCAAGGCTTGTACCTCTCACAGTGCTACCAATTTGTATGTCCTACCGTCATTTTTGTAGTCTTCCAATTAAAACTGAAATAAAACAAAAGAAACATGTGTTCTGTCCTTTTTATTCTTCCTTTTAAAAATCTGTTATGATATCCATATCTATCTGTCACCTATCTATCTTGATATAGATGTGACAGATTTTATTTTATTTTTTCCTTGTTTCCATTTCCTCCATACTGGTGCAAGCTTCTTCCTTAGGCTGAGGTCTGCCCAGTTCAGTCTATATGCTGCTATTAGTAAAAATCTCCATAAGTGGCTATTTTCAAATCATTATTTTGCTTAAGAGATTATTTTTCCCTATTGCTTATAAGATAGCAAGACTTTATACCCAGTAGGGTTCCTCTACTGCCCTCAGCAGGGCTGGCTTCATGGGCACTTGGCCTGTGCAGTGCTTAGAATCTCACACTTGAAGGCCCACTTCTGCCTACTGCTCTGGTGTCACTGTCTTAAAATTATTGTTTTTTTTTTTTTTTTTAATTTTCAGAATATTACAGAGGTACACATGTTTTGGATGCATAATTTTATTTTGTACATGTTAAATCTTGGAATTCCTAATAAGTATGAATAAATGCCCAGCATTTTTATTGTGTACTGGGCCCCACAAATTATGTACCTAGTTCTGTCCCCCGGTTCATCTACATTTTATTTTGTAATCTCATTCCTAGTATGAAATTACCAAATAAAATTTCTTGTTTCAGGAGGGCAACCACTATTCTTGTTTCCAGTATCTACCCTCATTAGGACAACTCTTGTATCTTAGCTTTTGTTCTTTCAGATACATTCTTGCTCCTCCATTTCATGCTTCTAGGCCTGGCTCAGGGACTATGATTGTGCCAGGATCAATGCATTGTACAGTCTGTGATTCTTTAATATCATTTCTTTCTTTCTTTTATTTCTTTTGCTGGAGACAGAGTCTTACTTTGTCACCTTTGGTAGAGTGCTGTGGCATCATAGCCCACAGCAGCCTCAAACTCTTGGGCTTAGTGATTCTCTTGCCTCAGCCTTCCAGGTAACTGGGACTATAGGCGCCTGCCACCACACACAGCTATTTTTTAGAGGCAGGGGTCTCACTCTTTCTCAGGCTGGTCTCGAACCTGTGGGCTAAGTCAATCCATACCCCTCAGCCTCCCAGAGTGCTAGAATTACAGGCATGAGCCACCATGCCCAGCGTTTTAATAACATTTCTTTTTCTTTTTCCTTGCTTTCCACCTTGTCTCCCAGTCAATCTATGTGGTAATGCATTAATCATCTACCAAGATTTTCCTGTCACTGAATAACCTAAAAATATGGGAAGCTGCTTAAACACTTTTCTGGTTATAACGAAGACAAGTCAGTAAGCTCCAGAAGTCAGTTACGTGGTAACTCCAAAGAAGATGGTATTAATTTTCTAATTTCTTCCACATTAACAAGAGTAAATATAAGAGATAGTTTTATCAGCATATGTCACTGAAACAATAATAGAATTTTTTTTTTTACCTGAAGCCATAATATTCTCCAAATTTTTTAAAGGTGAACTTGTATATTTTTTTGAATATAAAGAATTGCCCTTATCTGAGTGCTAAACATAACAAAGTGAATTATATGTTTATACAACATTTTAAACAAAGTACATGTACATATGTGTGGTATATGTACATATGTGTTTACATATTGTTTTCACACACATTGTAAAACCATGGCTGAGGCAACAGAATGTAGGTTTGGCTAGAACCCCTTCATTTCCTGTCAGTTCTAATAATGCGTGCCCTCTTAGATACCATTGTCTGAGTGAAGTAGAAGATTTTTGTCTGTAATTTGGCCTCCATTGTAGTTGTTAATAGTGGAGGGTCATCGGTTACAGGAAGAATCAAACTTGAGAAGCTAGGCTTTGGATAGAACTTACTTTCCAAAATAATGGCTATAGAGAAGAAAGCTAAAGGATAACAAGATGGAGAAGCATCTAGGAATTTTCAAGTATCTTTGGTCAATAGATTTTTTTCTGATGCTAACTGTTCCTATTGTAAAAGACTTGCCCATGTATGTAAGATTCAGTAAAAGGCCTGGTGAGGCCATTTGGAAGGTAAGAAAATGGAAATAAACTGTCACAAAAGCTTGGATGGAAAAACTAGACAGAAGAGGTTAAAAAAAAAAAAAGGTTTATCTAGTATTTAAAATATCTTTATATGTTAAAGTATTTTCTATTCTTATTTGAAAGAAGTGTCATTAGCTATCGACATATACATTCTTATGAAATCGGTGTTTCTTATTTTGAAAGCATGTAGTTGAAATGGAGTCAGAGTCAACTTCATTGATTTATTTGTGGTAAAACTGTGCATTTTCTGTGTGATACAGTCATTTTTAAATTTTTAACTCAATTATTTTGAGACAGGATACCCGAGAAGGGTGAGATCTAGAAGAACAGGTCTTCTCAAGGAGACCACAAGGATACACATGCAGGGTCCTCTCCATGGTGACTCAGCTCTTGGGAATTTGTAAACTTAACTTCCTGAAACTTGGACATTTCCAAGTTCTGTGAAATCCTGTAGTTCTGTGGGGGCAGGAATAGCATCTCCCACTTGATTCAAACTGGCCAATGAGAAGGGTACCTGTGGGGTGAAACTTTTTGACTGTCAATAAAAAGGGAAAGACCAAGGCAGTCGGGGAGCACAACCATTTGGAATTCTTCTGTGCCGTAAGCTCCCAGCTGGGAGCTCCCAGCTCCCTTCCTCTTATAAACGTGGTGTTTGGGTGCTCTTTCTCTCCGTTGGGCCTTGTCTTCCTGCAACAATTTAAAATTAACTTTCACTTATTACCATATTGATTTTTATAATAATCAACTATTAACATAAGTTCCTAGAGAAGGATTCATTAGTAATAAGAATAAATTTACAGATATAAGAATTGCTTTATACTCAATTATTCTTTTTCTCCCTTTTATTTCTTTAATGAAATAATCACCAGAACTCAGAGTCAGAAGGTGTGGATTTGTTCCCAGATCTGACTTTTAAACTGAGGACCTTACATTTTCTTCTAAGTCTGCTCTTCAACCAAACTATACTTTATTTGCTTTATTTTGAATATTAAGTAAATGACAGTTTATGAAAGTGTGTTGCTATTTTATATGCGAGGTGGTGATGCTGGGGAAAGGAGTGTGCATAGGGATTTGGGTAGGAATGAAAGCAGTATTCAAATATTAAAACCTCATAAAATGGGATTTCATCTTTGGATAGCCACACACTTGGCTTCCAGTATGGTGTCAATCACTCATTTGGAATTTTGAGGAACTCCTACAACTTTTACAAGCTTTAGTTTTCTCAGTTATAAAAGTCATTAGTAATATAACCAGTAGAGCATTATATTATAGATTAGTTTATTTGGTGCCTGTACATAGTATTTCGCTATTCCTGACACATGAAAGAATAGAAAATTTCCCCTTCCCATTTACCCTGTTATAGAAAATCTACCTAATAAAAACATTTTTCCAATTATCAATTGCAGTCCTTCAATTACCATGAGGGAGTTGGTGCATTTTACCCAAGCAAGAGTCACTTATAACCTTGTTACTACTTGAGTTCAATCTTGGCTACAGGAATTACAGCCTAGAACCATACTTCTCTTGATATAAGAAGAAACAAAGAATTTGAATGATGAGGGACTAAGTAGCTACACAGATTGCTGAGTGTAAAAGAGCCAGGATCTATTCAAATTTAATGATTTTTCTACTTTTTTTGAGTTTGGAGTAGAGGGACACAATACAAAGCAATAATATAAGACAATGAAATGATTTAAAAGCCATATAAAGTTGGAGCTGGGGTTGAAATATTTACTTGTAAAAGCATTGGTCAGTGACAAGAAGTTTGTCCATATATTCAAATCATAACCTACAGGGTTAAAACTAGGAACTAGGCCAAACAAGTGTTTAGTTACTTAAAAGCTTAAACAGGCATGTGGCTACCATCCAGTGCCAGATTCTCCAGTAGAAAATAATTTACGAAATGTTCTTTCCTCTTGTTTCTGGAATTATCTCTACTTCTATTGTGAAGAAAATCAATTGTAGTACTATTAATCTCAAGCCTTCTTTCTGAGTGCCTTGTAAGGTGAAGGTGCAAATACCCCCCAAAACAACAACAACAGTTCCACCACAGAAAAGAAAGAATTTTTATAAAATTTCAGCAAGTGGAGTCAGCCGAAGTTAAACTAGTTTCAGAAATATTTGGTGAAAAAATTCCTTAGAAGAGGAAAGAATAATCCCTTCATATTAGAAACCATGAGTGGGCAATTTTGTCTTATCAGAAGTTGGGGGAGAATAGTGTCATGTACAAAACAGACTAGAAGAAATCAGCTGCCAATCCAAAGACATGCAGGAGCCAAGGGCTGGGGGCCATGCAGGAAAAATTCCAGTCTTTTAGATATTTCTTACATTAAATGCTTCAATTTCCTGTCTTTTTCTTAACTTACCCTTTATTTTTCTATGTACAGTTTTCCCTAATGTTTAGATATCTAATTTGGAAATTTTAAGTTAAGCATAAGGAAAAAAGGCTTTTAATAAGTTTTTATACTTGAAAATGGAGTGTCCATCAGCTGTTCTTGCTTCAGTGCAATGAGAAACCCCGAGATACTGAGACAGAGAGAGCTTAACTCTCGAATGAGCACAGCCATACTGTTACCCTAATATTCCTTACAGTTAGAACCTCACTTTCTTTGGAGCAAACTTCCTACAATTGTACTCTCTCTTTTCTTTTGGTCTAGGCAGTTATTGATTGGCTTTTGGATGTCCTGTCCTCAAAGATGAGGTTTACAGGCAAAGCAACTGGAGGGAGAAAGTTGGAGAGAGGGGCCGCTGCATCATCTAGTCTGTCTTTCTGTTGCCATTGTAGGTAATTCTTCTTATATCCTTACTACATTTTTAAGTAGAAAAGCTATTGAATCTATGTATTAATTGTCTATACAGCCATCTAGGTGAGTTATCTTACTCATGACCCAGAAGGTAACCTCTGGTTTTAGTGGGCAGTAGCAATTCTAAAAGTCTATGCAAAGAGAAGATCTTTCAGCCTGGTCACAGAAAGGAACTACATTTATTTGATGCTTCAAATGAGAACTTTCAGATTTGAGCTTATTTTCTCTCACTTTGAGTTATTTGGTGCTGTCCCAAGTAACTCTCTGAGGGCACAATGCCCACATAACTTGTTCACTTCAAATTATTTTGTGATAACAGCTACTTGGTCACCTAAAATTTCACTGCCAGTAAATATTTAGTCTAAGAGGAGCATTATGTAGTTCTGTTATCTCTTTGACATTATATATCAAAGATTGCCAATGTTTCCACAACTCAATTCCTTTTAGGTATCTCAGTTTTTTAAATCAACACGAACCACGACACATTTCTCTGAACTTCTATTTCCTACCCTTAACGCCCACTCTTTGGAACCAGGGTGATTTGTCAATAACAGAAATAACCTTAGGCAGGGTTAAAATGGAGAGTAGATTTTGTTTTAAAAGGTAACCTTAGGTATCTCATGGAATCCAAGGACCATCAAACAAACAAGCTGTAGAAAGCATGGTAGGCAGAGGGTTCTACAGATCCTTCCTTCCTTCCTTCCTTCCTTCCTTCCTTCCTTCCTTCCTTCCTTCCTTCCTTCCTTCCTTCCCTTCTTTCCTCTCTCCCTTCCTACTTCCCTTCCCTTCTGTTCCCTTCCATTTCCTTCCCTTCCCTTTCTTCCTTTGTTCCTTTTTGCCTCTCCCTCTGTTTTGGAGTTTGAACATTCATTTCTGCTATTCAAAAATCTTCATCTTGTGCCATTGCAGTTATTAACCACCTGTTTCTCATCAGCCACTAGCAAACACTGATACACTTTCTAATATCACAGCTTTGCATTTTCTAGAAGTTCATAGGAAAGCAATCATACAGAATGTTGGCTCTTTTGTCTGGATTCTTTTATTTAGCTTAATTATTTTGAGATTCATTCATGTTATTAAATATACCAGTATTCCATTCCTTTTAATTGCTGAGCATTATTTCATTGTATGATTGTAGTAAAACTTGTCTTTTAACTAATTCAGATTTAGGATGTTTCCAGTTTTCAGTGATTATGAAGAAAGATATTAGGAACATTTCAGTAACAGTATTTTTGTGGCCATATGTTTTTATTTTTACTAAATAAACATCTGAAAATTGGTTGATGTAAAGTGAGTTTTTAGCTATATAAAAAACTGACATACTAATTACTAATAAGGCCAAATCATTTTGCACTCCATGAGAAATAAATAATATGAAACTTCCTATTACTGATGATCTTTAATTTTAGCCATTCAAGTGTATGCTACTCTTTTTAGTTTGTATTTCTCCAATAATGAATAATGTCAAGTATCATTCATTGGTTTATTAGTCACCCTCATATCTTCATTAATGAAGTATTTATTTTATACTTTGGCCTATTTTCTTCAGGGGTTTGTTAGTCTAAATGTCAAATGGTGCCCCACTTTTTCCATGTTCTCTATTAAGGTCTTTTGCATAGATTGTATATTTTCCAAATATTTTCTCCTAAAAAGGTTTTACCTTTTTATATTTGTAATAGTGATGAGTTTCCAATTTTTCAATCTCTTATTTTATTATCATGATTCTTGCATTCCATTAAAATTTTTTTTTCAACCTATACCTATTAAGATTCTTAATTTTATATATACTTTGATGGAAGGTTCACAGTTTACTTATTTATTTTTTTGCACAAGACTATCCAGGTACTTTATCAACATATGTTAAAAATATTCATTACTTATTGAATTGTCTTTGCAGTTTTGTTGAAAGTTGGTTGATCAAGTATGTAAAATCTATTTCCAGGTACTTCATTTTATCTCATTGAGCTATGTTCGAAGACAACATAAATCCATGGGTTTTTTATAAGTTTCCAGCATTTTTGAAGTTTCTTGAAAAGGGTGACTGACGATTTTCATTGCAGACTACTTAAGAACGAGAGTAATTGGTGGGACCACACCTATGGTGCATCTGACACGGGTACATGTGAAATTTACTAGGTGTAGAATATAAATGTCTTAACACAATAATCAAGAAAATTCCGTAAAGGCTATGTTAACCAGTTGGATGAAAACATTTCAAATTGTATATAAAACCAGCACATTGTGCCCCATGATTGCATTAATGTACATGACTATGATTTAATTAAAAAAAAAAAAAAATGTTCAGTGAACAGCCTTGGGAGATGGAGGTAGTGTTTCACTCCAGAGCACAGGATGCTTTGTTTGCAGTGAAGTCAAGTCATTTGCTCACGTCAAGGCAGAGATTGGACTGATTTCAATCCAATATAAAAAACTGGGATTCCTAAGTGTGATGTTCCTTTTTTGTGATGTGAAATCAGCACATGCTCATTATCACCTAGACTCATGTGCCTCATCTCCATGGAACATGGAGTGAATGGAAAATTTTTGCAAATATGAAGCTCATGCTACTTGTTGTGCCAAGAATGATAAACCCCTTTTCTCTATAAGGAGCTCATGTCTCTTCCAGTGTCATTGAAACTGTTGTAGGCTAATTTGTTAACTGATAAGCAGGGTAAGAACTCAGTTGTTCACAGTTCTAGACTACCTTTGTATATTTACCCTTATGTTAAATATTATACTGTTAAAGTAGTGAAAGCAATTAATATAAATCATCCAACTTTATTTTTTAAATTGCTTTGGCTTCCTAGGTCCTTTACATATGAATCCTAGACTCAACTTTTTAATTATTACCAGAAAGTTCTTCTTAGGTTTTAATTATTGAATCTATGCATAAATTTAGGGAGTGCTAGCATCTTAATCAGATTGATTCTCCAAATTTTTGAGCATAATATCTTTTGCCAATATTTAAGTATTTATTAATTTATCAAGAATATTTTGTAGATTTTGATACATAACTTTTGAATATTTTTGTTAACTTTATGTATCTTTCAGCTTTTGATGCTATTGTAAATGATATATTTTAAAATTTTAAATTCTGATTATGACTAGTAAATACACACAGAATAGATTTTGTATATTAACCTTGAATCCTCTTATCTTGTTTAACTTATTAATTTTTAAAACATTTCTATAGATTTCTTAAGATTTTTTTTTTTTTTTTTTTTTTTTAATGTAGAGACAGTGTCTCACTTTACCGCCCTTGGTAGAGTGCCATGATGTCACAGGACTCAGAGCAACCTCCAGCTCTTAGGCTTCTGCGATTCTCCTGCCTCAGCCTCCTGAGCAGCTGGGACTACAGGCGCCCGCCACAACGCCTGGCTATTTTTCTAAGTACATGATCATGTCACATGTGAATTGAAATACTTTGGTTTCTTACACTCCAAATTACATGCCTACCTTTTCTTTTTATTATCTTATTCCATTGGCTAGGAGTTATAGAACAACATTGAACTGAAGTGAAGTGAGCAGAAATTTATACCTTGTTCTTTATATTAGAAGGAAATCATTTGATAATCTATCATTAATTTGGATGTTAGGTTTATGTTTTTCATAAAAATGTTTTATGACTTTGGCAGATTTACCTTCTTAAGTTTCTAGTAGAGTTTTTATTATGTTAAATTTTATCAAATAATCTTATTGCTTCAATTTAAATTACTACACTTTTTTTTTTTAGCTTTTTAATATATGAGTTTTGATTATTATGTTTGCAAAATTGCCAATGTGTACTCACAGTGGCAGAACTGTACAAAACAGCTCAGGAAGGCTTCATAATCTTGGTATATCAGGGTCTCACAGCTGTATTTTTGTTGATGTGTGGCAGTATCTTGCTGAGTGGCATTCATTATTGGTTTTGCACATTTTTGTGTGACTTTGTGAGAATGTTGAATCTTGAATTAGAGCAAAGAACAAACATTAAATTTCTTGTTAAACTTGGCAAGAATGGTAGTTAAATATAAGAAAAGTTAGTCCTACTTTATGGGGAAATGCCATTAGGCAAATGGCAGTGTCAAGTGGACTAAACATTTTTTGAGGAAAGAGAAAGCATCACTGATGAAGAGATGTCAGGGCAGCTAGTGATGAGCAGATCTGATAAAAACCTTGCACAAGTTTGTCAAACGTGTCAAAATCATTCCTGACTGTGTGTAGCATAGCAGACCAAGTAAACATCAATAAAAAAACAGTGAGGAGGGCGGCGCCTGTGGCTCAGTGAGTAGGGTGCCAGCCCCATATGCCAAGGATGGCGGGTTCAAACCCAGCCCTGGCCAAACTGCAACCAAAAAATAGTCGGGCGTTGTGGTGGGCGCCTGTAGTTCCAGCTGCTCAGGAGGCTGAGGCAAGAGCATAGTGTAAACCCAAGAGTTAGAGGTTGCTGTGAGCTGTGTGATGTCATGGCACTCTACCAGAGGGAGGTACAGTGAGTCTCTGTCTCTACCAAAAAAAAAAAAAAAAAAAAAGCAGTGAGGAAAATCTTAACTGAAAATCTTGGCCAACAACTCATGGCTTTTGCATCACGGCAATGCACCAGCTTACACTGCCCTGTGAGGGAGCTTTTAGCAAGTAAACAAATAACTGTATTAGAGAACCCTCCCTACTTACCTGATCTGGCCTTCTTAGACTTTTTTATTTATTTTAAAATAAAGGAAATATTAAAAGGAAGATATTTTGATAACATTTAGGGCATCAAGGTTAGGATGACACTGCTTTGATGGCCATTCCAGGAAAAAAATAATCCCAAAATAGCTTTGAAGGGTGGACAGGCACTGACATTGGTACCTAGCTTCCCAAAAGGAGTACTTTGCAGGTGACCATAGTGATAGTCAGCAATGAGGTATATGGCACTTTTCTAGGATAAGTCTGTACACTTAATTGTCAGACCCCATAAGTTGAGTTAAATTGATTGATTGTTAAGTGTTAAATTTATTTTACATTCTTGTGATAAACTCCACTTGGTCATGTTGCATATATTTTTATACATTACTACATTTATTTTCCAAAATTTGTCTATGGACTTTTGCATCTATGTTTATGTAAAAAAAAAAAAAAAAAAAAAAAAAAAAGTTTTAAGGCTAATTAAGAGATTCATAAAGGATTTTGATCAATGGTTTTCCTTTCAAATAATGTTTTTTATTTTAATAACAGGGTAATTCTGGCCTTATAAAATATTTGGGAAGTGTCCCTTTCTCTTTTGTTTTCTGGAAATAGATTACAGAGTTCCCTATCATTTCTTCTTTTAATGTTTTGTAGAATTCACTGGTGAAGATATCTTGGTCTGGAATTTCATTTCCCCCCCCCCCCATAGGAAGAAAACTTCCTTTCCATAGGAATTTTATTTGTTTTTTTTTTTTTTTTTTGTTTGTTTGTTTGTTTTTTAATATGCTGAACTTTACTGGTTGAACTAAGAAATGAATAATAGAAGAAAAACATGTAAGAACAGGATCATCAGTCCTTTAATCCATTTTGATGACCATGTTTTCATGTCCACTCTTAAGCCCACCCAGTCTTCTGGGCCTTCTCCTCATGGTCAATGGAAAGCCTGGTGATCCCAAGTCCTGTAGGTATATTTTAAAGTATAAATTTAATTTCCTAAATACATAAAGGATTATTCAGGCTATCTATTTCTTTTTACTTAAGGTTTAGTTGTTGAGTCATTTAAGAAACTTTCCCATCCTTTCTAACTTTAAAATTTATTGACATAAAGTTTTGACAATATCCTATTGTTTTACTCTTAATATCTTTAGACTCTCTAGTGGTGATCTCTTTTTATCCTTGTTATAGATACATTAGTCTCTTTTTGCTTAATCACCTTATCAAGAAGTTTATTAACTTTATTTATCCTCTCAAAAAATCAACTTTTAGATTATTGATATTCTCTGTTCCTTTTCAGTTTCTATTTCGGTAACTTCTGCTGTTCATTATTACCTTTCTCCTATATGTTTTAAGTTTAATGTATTATTCTTTGTATAATTTTATACAATATATAAAAAGTATATTCTATTTTATAATTTTATAGTTTCTTTAGGTGAAAGTTATATAATTTTGCATCATTTCATATATTCTAATTTTAATCTCAATTAAAATTTACCTCAATTTACCTGCTGTTCATTTTTTCCTCATCACTTAAATAATTTCTTCTAGTTTTTTAAACATGTAGAGTAAATTCATAATTATTATTTTCACAGGTTTTGCTGCTAATTTCATTGGCTGTATCACTTTCATCTGTTTCTGTTGAATGATGGAACAGTCTCTAAAATAAATAAATATTTCCTCACCTGGGTTGGGTTAGACTTTTGACTTCTTTCCAATTTTCTGGTCATTTTGACATTTTGGGGTGTTTGGTACTCAAATTCGTTGTATTACTTTAATTATTTTTCTGAGACACAATTAAGTTATTGTAATAAGGTTTAGGCTCCAAGCCTTGCTTTCCTGCTGTGTTAGTTTCAAGGCAGCCTTTAATGTGGGGGCATTATATGATTCCACTATCAAAGCAATACCATTCTGAAGACTCTACCCAATTCTATATTTTAAGAGATCTCTCTATTTTGGTTAGCGACCATTTTCAATTATGTGGATTACTCCATCTACTACATTTTTAATATGTGATAATTTGTTCCCCAAAATACCTGAAAACACAGAAAAAGAAGATTTAAAAGTTTTACTTTTTTAATATAAATGCTATTAAGCATGGAGACAGATGATTTAATAAATTTAATAAATATAGAACTTTCACTTCCTATGTGAAAGGACAAGTGTTATTGCTCTTTACATAACCATAGGCCAAACCATAATCCATTGCTCTTAAGTCCTTAAAAGGTCCAAACCTTGATAAATGCTATGAATTTTACTGAATTATTCTCTTCATAATATACAAACATATGTTACTTTCTTTTGTTAAATGATTTATTTTCTTGACTCCATCCATACTATCTTTTTATGTCAAAACAGTTCTCTTTTAAAACATCAGACAATCCAAAATCGGAAGACATTCTATCCAGTAGTCCTATAGAAACTGTCAGGAAAGACCAAGAAGCTGTCATGAATTAGAGAAGATGGGAGATATGGCAGGTAAATGAGATATGGTACTCTCTTTCAGATCTTAGATGAGGAAGAGGCTATTAATGAAAAACTGATGAAGTGTAAGTAAAGTCTGAACATTAGTTAATAGCAATGTATAAATATCAATATGTTCAATTTTATAAATCCAACGTATTTTGATGGCCTAGATGCTCTTAGACATTTTTCATTAATTGAAAGCATTGATAAGATTTACCTAGTACCCTACTATGCAAAGCACTCTATTTAGTTCCATTGAAATAATATAAAATAGAAATTTATGCCTATGTTATTTTATTGAACTGAAACCAAATTTGCCCCTTTTTGAGTTTAATTCATTATGGGACAGTTCTGTTTATCAAAAAGAATCATTTTATTATGGAATATTTTCTGATTTCTTATATTTTCTTTTTTACTG
This sequence comes from Loris lydekkerianus, assembly GCA_963574355.1. Taxonomy (NCBI): domain Eukaryota; kingdom Metazoa; phylum Chordata; class Mammalia; order Primates; family Lorisidae; genus Loris; species Loris lydekkerianus. The sequence continues at coordinate 45,355 of CAUYPK010008066.1, read as the reverse complement.
TTTTATTTTATATTGGCAGATTATAAAATAGAAAAAAAGGAGAAATGCTTCAAATTAAGAAAACATTTTAATAGCTTGTTATTATTATAAATTAAGTGAATGATTGACTAAAAGTGCTCATGTTTTACTCCTATTATTTGATGAGTCTTAGTTAAAAAAAAAGAAAGAAAGAAAGAAAGAAAGAAAGAAAGAAAGAAAGAAAGAAAGAAAGAAAGAAAGAAAGGAAGAAAGAAAACGTAAATGGTAGAGCAAGGCTTGCATTGGGGCAGGATGGTTACAGAGCTTGTACTTTCTTTTCTTTAGTTCAACAACAGGATGATTGTACGGCACCGTTTTTAGGGTCCAGCCTACAGTTCCTACATCACTTCTTTTACCACACTGGCTAGTCCTGAGGTGAATCTTTATGATGAATATGTTCATTGTTTTGAGCTTATAGAATGGCTATACCCAAATTGTCCATTGAGTCATTAGATTGGGTATGTGTGATTCCAGATTAGCCAACGTGTAATGAGTAAGAGTGATGTAGGAATTTAAGGTTTGAGCCTGAAAACCAGACAGCACAATTCTCCTTCTCTTTCTTCTCCTGATATAACAGTTTTGGAGGCTTTGCAAAATTCAAATTTTTCTAGGAGATAAAATGTGGAAAGCCAGCCACACCTGGCTATTATTCTGGCTTAAAGTACTCCAGAGCAACTAATTTTGCAGGCTTGTAGTTTTCTCCCAATATCCAACTTACAACTTGATGTGGCCCTTTGACTAAGTTCTGACCAACATACTATAGATGGAAATACTCTATACACGACCTTGGAAGTGTGGTGTCATGTGAGATCACATGTCTTTATCCATGTTTCTTTCCATTTAGAATGGCTGAGACTCTAGCAGCCCTCTTGGACAATTAAGTATGCTCTTGGGAATTGAAGCCAAACAAAGCACAAGAATAAAATATACCTCTCCTGACTCCTTGACAGCGTGAACCACCTTTCTATCTCTGGTATTAACCCCCTCCTCCCATTGACTACTGCAATATGGAATAATTAAATTTCTCTTTTATTAAGCCCATCTCATATTTTTATTCTGTAGCTACTTTCAGTTCACTCTAATTATAGCTGACCCAGCAAGCAATCAATTTTGGAAAAAAAGATCCAATATATCTTATAGATAGACTATATATAAACATTTCTGAGTGGAGTGTTTCATTCATTGACAAGATTATTATTAAACTTTGCACCAGACTAGAGCGTGATGTAGGGAATCAAATTGTCTGGATTAGAGGCCAGCTCTGTTACTTGCTAAATGAACAGCAATGGGCAAGTTTTGTAGCATTTTTAAGTTTTCTTGCCTTTTTAAAAAACAATAGTAATTAGACACATAGACTAGGCTTTATAATTATTAAATAAGTTGAAGACCTTAAGATGCTAGCCAGACTCACCAGCATAGGGAAAGTGTCCAAACAAGTTACTCTTTTTTCAGAACAAATGGAGCAACAGTAAGACTGCAAAGATTCTTTCATTGATTTTAAACAAAGTTTATATTCATATAATAATATTGAATGAGAAAATTAACAGAGGATTTTTTTCCCAAAGAAAAATACTTGTTGTGCCCGAGTCGCAGGATCCCCCACATAAATCACCTGTAGACCAAGTCCGATGCAAAAGCAAGAGGTTGTTTATTTACAAGCTCGAGCCTGGGCTTCCTGGTCCTGGTGCAGCAGGAGAGCAGAGAATGAGGGAGGGTTTTAAGGGTACAGAAAGGAAAAAAAGGGAGAGGGTGTGAGGTGAGCCACTGGGGTGAGCTGATAGGGGGTCTAGGGGACTGAGCAGTACTTGTCCTTGGCTGTCCGGGAGAGTGTTACTATCGCTCGGAGCAGACGTTGGGCAAGGGCATGGATCATGGGGCAAGGACAGGGGTCAGGGGAGGAAGCAGGTTGCCTAACGCCTTTGGTATGCAGCTGCAAAATGAAGGCTGAGGGACAAGATGAAGTTAGTTTTAACAAAATGGAGTTAACTTGGTCCTTACAATTAAATACACATGAGCATTTATTTATGCTACTGTTTATAATAATAGTAGCATTTATAGTATCTATACTATATATCATTCCATTATCTACTATACTATTATGCTATAAACTATTATACTATAAATGCTATTATAGTATACTATTATGTAGTATGATAGTACAATTACCATTTTTTAAGTATTGCTATTATAGTATAATAGTACAATTACCGTTCATATTTTAATAATGAATGATGTATTTCTTTGTGTTTCAAAATAAGAAAAGTATGTACCATATAAAAAATGTCAAGTCAAACCAATTAGGTTTAAAATTAGATTATCTAATAGAGATATATGACCTTCAGAAAATTGTATTTGTGTTTGTGTGCGTGTGTGTGACTGTGTATGATCACACAAATCAGTGCTTCTCAAAGTATGGTTCCATAGACCCCCAGCATTTATACCATGTGGGAACTTGTAGAAATTCACACAAATAGAGTTTTCAAAAGAATATACACAAATGGTCATGTGAAATATGAAAAAAAGTCCAACATCACTATTCCTCAGAAAAATGCAAATTAAAAACACAATGAGATACCACTTTACCCTATCAGAATGGCCTTTATTTAAAAAAATCAAAAAACAATATATGTTGGCATGCATCTACTAAAAAACGAACACTTATGTGTACTACACTGTTGGTGGGACTGCATATCAGTACAACCTCTATGGAAAACCATATGCAGACTCCTTAGAGAAAAAAAAGTAGACCTATCATTCAATTCAGCAATTCCACTACTGGGTATGTCTTCAAAGGAAAAATACATCATCATATCAAAAAGACACTTATACTTAAATGCTTATGGCAGCATTCTTCACAATCACAAATCTACTTAAGTGCCATCAATGGATGAGTGAATAAATACAATGTGAGGGGTGTGGGTTCATGCACGTGTGTGTATACCATAGAGTACTGCTCAGCCATATAAAGGAATGAAATAATGTCATTTGCAGTAACTTGGATAGAACTGGAGAACATTAGCCTAAGTGAAATATCTCAGAAATGGAAAAGGAACATCTCATGTCCTCACTGTCCTCACTAATGTGTGGAAGCTAAACAATGACTGCACCAGGTCTTAAAGTGCTGTAAAATGAGATTGGAACCAAGAAGAGGGAAGGACAGGAGGAAGGTAAAGGATAAAAACTTACTTATTGGGTATAATGTATCTTATTCTGGTGGCAGGCACACTAAAAGCCCTGACTTCAGCATTCTATAATTCATCCATATCAGAAGAACACTACTAATATCTTAAAATATAAATTATAACTAAATAACTAAGAAATTCAAAATTCTCAGACACCAACACAGACTTACTGAAAGAGCCATCGGTGTCTTAAAAAACCTGGGAATTATCATGTAGACCCAAAATATTTGAGAACCACTTAAGTGAACTGTTACCTTAAATACTAAGCTTAAGAGAAATTATTTTAGCTTGTGCAGAATCACTGACCAAGTGGTGATCTTAATGAGATCTCAGGTCCAGCTTCCATAAAGTTGCCTTTTTTGTAGCATGTATTTAACATTAATTATGAAATTATTTTTCTTTTCTTTCTTTTTTTTTTTTTTTTTTTTCAGAGTCTCACTCTGTTGCCTATGCTACAGTATCATAGCCTCAGCCTAGTTCACAGCAACCTCAAACTCCTGAACTCAAGCAATCCTTTTGCCTCAGCCTCCTAAGGCAAACACATGCCAACACAACTTACTAATTTTTCCAATTTTAGTAGGGATAGGGTCTTACTCTGCTCAGGCTGGTCTTGAACTCAAGTGATCCTGCCCCCATAGTCTCCCACAGTACTAGGATTATAGGCCTGAGACTCCATGCTAACAATGAAGTTTTTTTGGTACTTGTTTATTTTCCTATTTATTCTGTCTTTTATTGTTTCTTCACTTTATTTAAAATAAATAGTACATGATAAATTCTTAGGAACACTTTGGTAAAAAGGTGTTATATATAATCAATTTAAGTTATATTCATAAAATATTTTTTAAATGGTGTTACTGTTGCTCGGATCAAGACGCTTTGCTTTTGCTTTGTTGCTGGTCCAAAGATACACCTTAATGTAACAATTTATGAAAAGTATACAAGAACAGCTACTTTATGGCCTGATATTAGTTAAAAAGAAAAGAAAATTAGAAAAAACACAATAGTGCATGAAAGGGCAAGATTTTAAATAATCATTGCAACTCAGGATTCTAGAATTTAGGTCTTAGAAACCTCTCTGATCAACTTTCCACTGAGGTGTAGTTCAAAAGTTCCCTTTAATATATGCTCTCCAGTGTATGTTACGATATATATGCCATTGTTTTAGAATATGAAATTTGCTTACCATTTGGAATATTAATTAAAGAAAATATTTTCATTGTGCCATTTTCATCCTTCTTCAAGGGTTCTGTATATCTATGGATTTACTTTCAACGTGTTTGGAAGATTTGATGAAAATCTCTAAAATTTTAATTTAACAAAATATAATGAGGCAAGCACTAACAATATGTTATAAAACAGTACCAATGTTTATCTATTTGTCCAAGATCTTCAAATGTTATATATTTTGATATTCTCTCAAAAGTGCTTTTATTTGATTTACATTCCAGTTGCAAATTTGTTAGTATTTTCCCTATCGTATTTAATCTCTGCATCCTTAAAAATTTCCCTCCATGGAGGGAATTCACAATGAGGTTGAGGAGTGGTAAATGGTGAAAATAAATTATACTCCACTGCTGGCAGTTCGGTCTGTCCTTTATCCTTGAGTTGCTGCTTCCTGAGTGGAATGTTGGTAAACATATTTTGTATCTGCAAAGACAAACTATTTTACATCATTTTAAAAATATATGCTTAAAAGCAATATTAAATATCACTTAAATTAATCAAAGGTTATTATTGTCTTTTACACCATTGGAGCCTAGTTATATTATATATCAAATTGAAAATACATTTATAACAATACAGTATGATCAAATTATGCAAATGAATATTACGTGTATAATGTGTTTCTATAAATGTACAGCTATGCATTCCAAATCCACTTTTTGGTATAGTTAAAGGTGTTCATATTTTTATACAGATAATGATCACATAATACTTTAGTAAATATATATATTTTAAGTTTTCTACCTGGATGTACAGATTTATCATCTCTTACATCATGGAATGATATCCTCTCTGTCTTTGAAAGTCATGTTTCTACCACACTACATTATTGTTTTATTATTATATACCACAGAAGAAAAATAAAATGTTTCAGATAAATTTGTAAAGGAGAAATTTCATAATATTCCTACTTATCACTCACCATGTTATACCAGAATTGTAATCAGTTATTTAATTATTTTATGCTACAGTATCTATGTTTGCTGTGAAATCAATATAGCATAGGGATACGATTAAGTTACTAAAAAACACACTGAATGCTTTGCTTTTTTTTTTTTTTAGCATATGAGTACAAGAGATCTTAATTATAAAACATCCAGTAAACTTTTTATTTTCTGCAAGAAACAGATGAGTATCCTTAGAACTAAGGATATTATGCTGAACAAATTAGACAAGCTCTGTGTTCTCATGTCCCTTACAATCTGGCATCAGGTAGCATGAGATGTGGCACTAATAATAGCAAATAACTGATTATGTTAATGAGATACCTCAAATAATGATGAAATGTTATAAAAAAATAAAATGGTCATGTCATAGAGAATCAGTGATTGATGTTGGGAGATTATAAAATGAGATATTGATCAAGAAAGGTTTTTCTGAAGAGGCTGAAGAGGTGAGATTGGATATGAAACTTGAATAACAAGAAGTTCATCATGCCAATATTTTGTGGAAAAGCATTACAGACAGAAGAATAAGAGGTAAACAAATCAGTGGAACAAGGAAGTAGGAATAGAAACAAGACTAAAATGTATGGAAAATAATTATTAAGGGACAGACTATAGCAATAGAGGATGATTGTGCCCATTAAAAATCAACTTTTCTGTGTAGGCTAAAGCTAACCTGAGCTCATCTAGAGCCTCAACTCAGCCTTTGACAGCTATTAGCTCACTGGTGGCTAGAGGGGGAAACCAAGCCCTCTGACCAAACTAAAGGGAACGTTTATAGTGCTTGTGCAACTTGGAATACTGTTGTAATTCTGCTGTAATACAACCACTCAAATCAGAAGCTTGAGAAAGCAAAGCTAAACCCAAATATTGAATCTTGCAGCAGGAATAAAAATGAATAATAGAAGTAAAAAACAATTGAATTATAAAGCAAACAAAAAGATATTCTATGCTGAACTGTTTTGTTATTGAATATAAAAACAAATAAACAAATACTGAGATAAAGACAGGAGAAAAAAATTCTCAAAAGTTGGCATTTAGTATCAAACTTTGACTAGGAAGAACACTAGTACCTAAGACTTCATAGAAACATTGGGGAATCTATTGAACACCTCAGAAAATGTGAAACAAAGATTTAAGAGCATGTATTTACTGTGAAAGGTGAAGCATAATAAACTCTATGGTATTTAGGTCAGATTAGACAAACTATTACTAAAATTCAGAATTAAATAGAAAAAATGATATCTCCTCAGAGGGTTCTAAAAATATTGCAAACTCTGCTTATTTCTGATAAAATTTTTAAGATATCATTTTATTTATTTGCTGTGGAACAGCATAACTATTCCAAATTGTCAATTTCATGCTTGAGAGTAAAGCTCTAAATAAATTTTCATAATTAAAAAAATCAGATAATCCATAATTGCACCATTTTTAATATTATTTAAATATTGTGCCAACTCAATTTATGAAGAAAATCAATAAAGAGATATAGAAAAAAAGTAACAAAGGAAAGCAAATTTCTATTATTTGTAGTTAGTATAACTGTATTCTTAGAAAAGTCCTCAAAATAAATTGGCAATGGGAAAAACTAAAATCACTGTTTGGCACAGTAGCTAGTTTCTAAATATTAAATGAAATTAATAACCTTGCTATATATCAAATAATAATAAGTTAAATATATGTATGTATAAATTGATTTTTTAATGGCAATATAAAAGAAAACACTTATGAGCACACTTTCCTATTGAATGTAAGAACAATAACAGTAAAAAATTTTACTAAGAAAATAAAAGGAGATTTGACAATCTGAAAAGTCATAGCTCCCCTTAATTGGGAAGACTCAATATTATAGAGATACCATTTCACCATAAATTAGCCAGTAAATATAAGTTGATCCCAATTAAACTGTCAAACATGCTTTTCTTTCTGAAATTTGACAATTAATTTTAAAATTTGTCAATTTGTGGATATAACCAATGTCTTTTAAAAGAGTGATATAAATTCATAATTGGAGGTGAGGCAACTTTGGAAGAAAATTATCCTGTCAGAGATAATCAAAATGAAGTGATTGATTCTAACAAAAATACTGAAACACACTCAACTACTTATAAGAATTTATCACAGAATAAATATGTAATTTCAAATCAGCCCAGAAGTATTGATTATTTGACATAAATAGAAACAATGGAGATTTCTCAATATTAGTTAAGTGACAATTTACATTTTACTAAAGATAAGTGTGATGGGTTAAAAATCCTTAGTATATGTCTGGGCATTTGAAATCATCCCTGGAAATATAAATTGTAAAATTTTATAGTTTTGGATAAAAATATTTTCCACTTCAATTTAAGTTTTCTTTTTTTTTATTGTACTTCTCAGCAGCATTCTTACATTGTACAACTATAAATCACAAAAGTATAATTACCTTTACAGCAAGTCAGTTATACTCATGACCATCATGTGTAAATCTCCCTAAATTATATCAGTCTCTACATTCCTAATGACATGAAAACTGTGTAAACTCTTTCAAAGTGCTCAATACTGGAGCACTGTCTCATCTTATCATGACTGTTAGTGGCTGTCTATTTCGAACAGACACAAAAAATTGAAACTTGTAATTCTAACTTTCTGGCAACCGTCTTATATCTGAGAAATGTATATACTATGGCTATGATCAATTGTCTGTGTCATCAGTTCTGCCTTTCACCAGCCAAGACATTCTTTTATGGAAATTTGATTGCACAATTTCCCTTCCAGGTTGATCTACATCAATAATCTCTCATAGTAAATGAAGGAACTCAAAACTTTGCAAATTATTAACTGGGCTTTACACACATTGCATCTCAAATTTATTTATGTTTAAAGAAGCATGTACATTTATTTTCATTTCAAAGAAAGTTAAATTTGACTCAACAATTCTGGGAGAAATAGTAAATAATTTAAACCAATTAGGTTAAATTCTCTGTAAGTGTTTAACAAAAGACGTGGACCAGCTGTGTGCTGTGGCTTGCGCCTATAATCCTAGTGCTTTGGGAGGCCGACATGGGAAGGTTACTTGAGGCCAGGAGATTGAGATCTACTTGAGTAATATAGCAAGATGCCTACCAATAATAGAAAAATTACCCAGCATGGTGGGCTTCCCACCTGCTACAGAAGTGAAGGCAGGAGGATTCCTACAGTCCAGGAGTTTGAGGTTACAGTAAGCTTTGATTACACCACTGTACTCTAGCTTGGATGGAAAGCAAGACCCCATTTCAAAAGAAAAAAAGGGTGCTGTATACCAAGATGGATTTAAATTTGGTAGAAATAGTTGGTTTCCAGAAAAACAACAACGAAATGATACAGTACTTTCTCTAATTGATACTGAAAAAAATGCTATAAAGAAAAAATGCTGCCTTGTCTGTCAAATTCTAGCATTACAATACAGTAATGTGAGATTAATATTTTAAAATTTATGTAATACAAATAGATGAAATACGAAGACGCCTTTGATATCAGATTTTTGATAGTTTGTTTCTTCTTTTACATTGAGTTACGTACCTTTGTCTTTTGGAATAAGTACTTTTCCTACATAAAGTATTTATACATATATCTAAATATGTATAATATTCCATATATCTAAACATGGAATATATATTTGAGTGTATGTTTATATATCCATGTATATTTTTCCTCTGTGATCTCATTAATGGTTTGGTGATTTATCCTTTTCACGACACGTTGCTTTGTCATTACATGAATATAACACCTAATTATAAAATACACATGCATGTGCACACACATGAATAAAGATAACCCTGGGAAAACATGAATGCCAATTCTTAGGTTTCAACCTACTATGGAACATGCTTTACTATAAAGAAGTCAAGGTCCATCCTTAATTCCATTTGTAAAGTGATACTTTCTTCATACCTGAGAAATGCTATCTGAGTGAATGAGAGACAAATTTTGTGGCTTGCATACTTATACTATGAATTCTCTAAAGGCATTAACTACAGGCCAGACTTCTCAGTCTGTAATAGATCCCTTGGGGTTAGGAATTCACATTCATTTTGCAGGATTATTTCAAGTGGTAGCATTTCTTACTTACTGTTAGATGCCTCTGGATAGAGCCCTAATTCCATCTACAACTCCTGTTGGCAATGATCACAACTCTGCTTAGGTTATTTCTAAACTGCTCATGTGTGATCATGTTCCATATTTACCTTTACTTTTAAGCAAATATGAAATGCAACCCTGTCGAATCTGTCATAGTTGAATTTCATCATCATCACACAACTGTTTGGACTTGAGAAAAAAGTTCAAACTGTGAAAGATTTTGGAAGCAGATGGTTGAAGAAGATAGACTGGGGTTTCTTATACTTAAAATGTCACACCATGGTGCTTGTGTCAATTCTGCTAACATTGCAGATGACAAAATTTAGGCTTAGGAAAAATACCTATTTTTCCAAGGTCATTGAGGTAGTGTCAGAGTTGAGAGTTGGACCCAACTTTTAGTGGCTCCAATTTTCACTGCTCCTTGCTGCACGAATGTCTTCTTGCATATCACAATCTGTTCAAAAAGCCTATTTTTTTATGGGTTTATAACTCCTGTTGACAGCTTGTGAACATTTAAATTCCTCAGGCACTTGCCTTTTTGACTGTCCCTCCAAACACAGAGTAAGAGATGGGTCAAACTGGCATGTCACACGAATAATCCTGCAACATGAGAAGTTGACAGTGGAGTCAGAAAGTTCCCTCAACAGGATGGTGGACTAGATGGTCTCAGAGTCCATATAGAAGATGATGAGGCATTAGCTTGCTCTGCCAAATGTATAAATTTGACAAGCCTCCAGAGTACAGAGAACTTACATGATGAATACATAATTCCTAGGAAAAGACAGGGCAACAAAGCTGGCATTTGGAGAGTCCAGAGGTACAACATGACAACCTTTAACTTGATATGAAACTGCCCAAATGTACTTATAAAACACAACTCCCCAATGATTTCATTCAAGTTGGAAGATTTATTAAAATAAATACATACTTTTAGAAAAATAAGCATCACAGGAAGTGTCAAAGAAATAGTTTCTGATTAGTATGAAAGTATTTGCTTCAGAGAGAGAGAGTAATTTGGAAATAAGTGTTACTCCTTCAAACAATATTTTTTAAAATTTAAAGTTGGCCCATGATATCAGCTTAGAAATAATAAAAAAAAAAAAAAGGCATTTTCAACAAGCAGACAGCTGTACCAGCCATATTTGTGGAGCAATGAAATAAATTTGTGCTCGCTCATTAAACAATGAATATTCTTGACACTTGTTAAAGAATGGTAAGGCTGACTTAATTCAAGGGAGCTATGACAATGGAGTTTTGTAGTAGGATAGACAGATCAGGCTCAACTCCAAATAAAACAAGGTCAAGTACTGATTTATAGCTGAGAAGCTGAGTGGGAGTCAGTGGATGGAAAATTACTAAGAGGAAACATCAAGGGTAAGGGAGATTCTACGGACTTGACATTATTTCAGAGGTCAGGCCACAATGATAAGATATGGAGGGTGCTGCCTAAGGATTTTGATCACATATCACATGTGAGAGAATTTAACTGGACTGAATCAGCGGGATTCTTGCTAAACCCAGACTGAACATGGAAGCATCTTAAAAGTCAGAACAAATTGAGAAGAGAGTTTAGAAGAGGTGGATTAGCATTATGTTAAGAGAGAGTCTTTACCATTTTAAAGCTCTTGTATAGCCACAATCTATGTCAACATGTTTCAAACTATTTTATCTCACAGCACACTTGAGCCTATAGTTAAACTTCCCCAGCACACTTAAATTATCTTGATCAGAAAAAAAGGTAAAAAAAAAAAAAAAAAAAAAAAAAAAGAATACACTTACTGTGCTTCAAACTTCTTTTGAAAATAATTTCATTAATTATCTTTGACAATTTGGGGGGCACACGTGAGATCCTCTCATGCACACCTGTACACCTGTCCTGGCACACTGTTGAAAATCACTCATCTCTGTAGTAGTAAATTGGAATAGATGCCTGAAGTTGCCTTGATGTTCTTAATTGAAAATTTGCATCAAACAATTACATGGAATATTTGGGTCTTCTGTAGTCTAATAAGTGAGATTCCATTAAGTGGTTCATGAAGTGGAAGAGGATAAATAAATTATACAGAATGAGGTTGATAAAAACCAACTAGATCCTGGATGGAGACATTTCAATTAGGTGGTTGATACAGAGGTCTTCATTAATTAGCAAAGGAGGAGCAAAATCTCTCAGTCTCATATCTACATTGATCCATTATTTAAGACAATTACATGAATAAGTATAACATATATCACCATATAACAAAACACACATACTTAGGGCAATAATTTTTATAAGTGGTGTGATTCGTAGGGTGAGCTATGTGATTCTCAATTAATGATGTTACCATAACTTCAGCAAATAAATACTAAATAAAAAGGTCTTTGGCAGGTGTTGTTTTGCAAAAGTCCTTCAAAAATTGTACACGTGATTATATTTACATTTAAGAATGTGGTTTGCAGAGCTGGTAATCCAGATAAACTGGATCTGTTACTAAATAGTGCTCTTGAAGAAGGCATTTTACAGCTTCCACCGTAATCTGAAAGAAACCTTTGTTCCTATATTAAAAGATACGTAGGCAAGAAAAGAATATCCTAGTTATTTCAAACATAGAGAATTTGCTGCAAAGAATCCACTAGATGTGTGATAGAAGGGTCAAAGAATCCGTGAAGCAGCCTGAAGTATGGCAAACAGCAGGAACGGGACACCACCCCGAGGGCTGGGAGAACTATAGGATAGAAAGGGATGTTACTAGAGCCTGGAAGCCAGAATCATTCTACGGAGTTTAGAATCTTGGTGGAGAGCGCCACGTGGGCATCATCAACTGTGGAGAGAGCTAGAACGACCGAAGAGACCTACACAACGTGTGACAACCCCAGTGGAGGAGCAAAAATGTGTACTTTGACTTCTTTCCTCCTCCTCCTCTGTCCCTAATATCATACCAGTGTCTACAATTGGCTAAACTAACTTTAAACAAGTGGCAAAGGAATCCGCATAAATGGAGTTCCTGGAGACATAAAGCAGAGTTAGTACAAGACTGAAAACAGATGTGGGAGAAATAGGCAGAAGGCTGGCCCAGTGACTGCAAATTAAAAAAGGGAGATGTCAAAAATGTCCTTAGTGTTACACCGATTAATTATTGGTCTGTTTAATGACGATTGCAGTTAATTTCATCTTGTCTCTCACATGCTTCTTATCCTACTCCTGTGGATATAAAAATCCCCAGAAACCACGCAAAGATAGCTTGTAAGCACCATATATTTTCAAGTAGAATTTTGTTCCTTGTTGAAGTTATTTACAGACAGATTACATGTTTAATTATCTACAGATTGACCAGAGTTTGTCACATATGGACTGGTTTACATTTTAAAACTTTTCTTTCTTGTATTTTTGGATTTAAGTTAAACCATACTGAAGAAATGATAATTGTCAGATTGTTCTTAGGCAATGGAAATATAGTCCTAGCTTTGAAGAAATCTAGTGGAAAATTAGGCTTCTTATTAAATATTGGCTCCCATTGTGATAGGTAATATTAAAAAATAAGTGTGAGCAAACTGGAGACAAAGTAGTATGATCAAATTAAGGCGCAGTCCTCCGGGGGGGCCTTCTCAGAGGAGGTGCTGTTTGAGTTGAGTCTTCAAAAGTGAGCAAAGTAGAAGAAATCATATTTAGTGTCAGAGACATATAGTAATGAAATTTCATTTTGGTATTACATAGTTTATTTTTACTATGTTTCTTCTACCCAAATAGTAACAGTTTATGGTAGAATAACGAAATAATAAACATATGAGATAAAAGCTCCAGCATTAATCACACTAAATAAAGATTAGAAGCAAACATTAGAAATAATAATGTTATTGTATTTATTATATTGCATTATTTAATAATAGTGCAATAATAATGTTAAGAACATTTTGATGCATATCTTTCAAGATTTTTATGCATATATTTATTTCCTTAAAAAAATAGAATAATTCTTACCAACAAAAAATAAATCATGCATTTTATATTCTTTTTTTTTCCAAGTAACATATATTATGAATTTATTTATGTGGCAACAAATAATAGATTTATGCTTCTTAAATTATAATAATTGTATAATTTTTCACAGCACACTTTTGTAAACCTATCTTATTTTCTACAATATTTTAAATATTCCTAATAGCCAATGTTATGAGGAATGCTGCAATAAATTTTTGTATTTCTTTTAAAATGTATAATTGACTACACTGTTAAGATAAATTCCTAGAAGGATTAAAATTATATACTTATGCTAAAGGTATTTTATACATCTTGCTTGAAAAATATCCTCCCAATTTGTATTTAAGTATAAAATAATTTAAAACTTAGGGAAGCAAGTGATGTTTTTCATGATAAACATAAAAACTAGGCATTACATCATATTGCTGTTTTTTCTTATACAAAAGTAATTTTTATAGTTTCTTAAGCAAATGTTATTGTCAAATTTCATTTTAAAAGGAAAGGGACACCTGATTGGAAAACAGAATAGTGATTGTTAAAAAGACAGTATCCTTTAAAATTCTGCACTGTTCATAATTGTTTATGCCCAGATAACCAATGCTGAGCACAATTACAAAAGCTTACCTCCTGTATATTTCAATTAAAAGTTTGTTAAACTTCCTGCAGTAGCTAATGTAAAAGGAATTATCAAATATTTATCAATTTGGTGAGAAGTCATTATAAGATTAGACAAGTGAATGTAAGATTGTGGATAAGGATCAAGGAATTTTAACTCAATAGCTCTGTTCTAATAATAGGCCAGAGGTAATAGCTATTTAGGAAACCTTTTGAAACTACATTTCTATCTACAGTCGTATTTTTTCCTTACCAGGGCAGTCTAGAATAGGGGCGAGATCTATGTTTGTTTTGAAAACATTCTTCAACTTTTTTTTTCCCTTCTCTTTTTTAGCATTTCCTTCCGTTCCTTCTTCCTTATTTGCTTGCCTTCTACTTTATGTTCTTTCACTTAAAAATTTTAAATTTTAAATTGCAGAGAACAATATTTAAAGGACCCATAATCACACCAGAGAATAATATTTAAAGGACCCATAATCACACCAACCATATAATCTCAATGATTAATTTTAAATAAGTAGAACGCAATCATCTGCCAAAAAAATCAATAAGCACAAAATAGAACAAAATGACAAGCAAAGATGTTTCCCTTCTATTTCCTTGATTTTTTTATTTTCAAAGTTTTTTTACCATCAACTTTTTCTTCTTTTCAGAATAGTAATATGCATGTACCATTATATCTGTATCTTTATTTCTATATTTACCTGTAAGAGGACATATAGTCCCATTTTTTTAAAACCCAGCATAAATCAATCAAAGTGCACTGTTCTAAGCTTTAAAGAATATTGCATAATACAAACAGATAAATCTATGCATTCTTTTTAATACTGCCAAGCTAGTCTGTTGTTTAGATATATGGCATAATTTATTGAATTGTTTTTAGGGATCAATTCTGATATGCCCCAAGTTTGATTGTGAACAGCTTTCATCTACTTCAGAAAATAAGGACAAAATAGAGAGCAGCAAATGGCAGGTGGAAAATAACTCCTATGAATTCTTTATGCTTAAGATCATTTTGTTCAGGAATGGATCTCTAGAGATTTGGCTCTTAAGAATCTCTTTGCTGTGCTTTTGTTTCAAAATCTGAGGAATACTTCTGTTACTACACTTTAGACTTCTAAATGATCCTGTTAGAAATATGTAAAATGTTGTATCTTACAAGCCAAAACAGGACTCACATTGGGTCTTAATCAGCATTGTCTGCAAATAAAAAACGTGAACTGCTCAGCCGAGGCTTTCTAGCAGGTAGGGTGTTAGACTTGAAGGTATACTCTGAAGCAGACAGATATCTTCACCACGTGGAACTGGTGTATTAGATTCTGTTTTAGTAAAGGTATCATCGTTTGATCTTAACAAGATTGAAATTTAAATGCAATCCAGATTATCGATAGTGCAGCTCTATCTTTTCCAGCACCATAAGTACCCTATGGTATATGTTTTTAAAGACCAATTACATTTTCTATTTCTTGGCATTAAAAAATACAGTAAAACAGCATCCCCAATCATTTTGCTTGTTCTGTTACGAATTTTGTTTGCTATTCTACTATTGCATTCAATATGTGCATTTACATTTAAGTTAACATCTAGAGTTGGATAAGATGATTTGGAACGTTTTACTTTTAGTGCTAAAGAGGAGACATTTGATATTTATTCGCACTTTGTTTGCCACCAGCAATTTCCAGATCTAAAATCACATTACATTCTGTTTCCCATATAGTGGCATTTCTTAAGAGTCCTGCCATCATACTTTACTATTATTACACCAATAACATTGGGTTATAATCTCACTAGAAGTCCAGAAGGGGGATTCTAAAAGAAAGAAAAAGACTAAAGATTTTAAAATGTAGATGAAAATTAAATTATTACATTTTGCATAATTTATCTATAAAGCAGCTATTTTGTCTAATAGCAAAAGCAAAGTTGAGAGAATATAAAAAATAGCCACTGTAGTTGTCAGCTAAACATTAGAATTTTCCAAGTACTGAGCCTGGATATCCTTTGTAATTATTTAAGACACTATATAGCTTAATAATATCTATATTTAAATTAGTGCTATTTCATTTGAATGGTGCTTAAATAAATACCAATACTCTCACTTCAGATGTATTTATCTTTCTTCTTTACTTTTCTTTCTCTGCATCCCATAACCATCCACTCTTTTCTTTTGATCAGCTTTTAGATATGTACCCTACTATGTATAATGGTTTATTGTCTTTGTGCTTTACATTTACATAAATTTTACTGTGTCTCTAACTTCATGCATGTAGCACTGTGTTTTCGGGATTTACTCATGTTGCTTTGTATTCATCCGGTCCATTGCTTTAATTGTTACAGAATATTTCATAATATGATCATGATGTACATCTTTCTAGCAATGAACACACTTGTGTTGCCTACGACTCCCTCTAATGTAAATAATACTTGTGTGAGAGTCCTCATTAATATTCCCCTGTGAACTTATTTTGGAATTTTTCCAGGATATACACATATACCCAGAGGTGATGAGTGGGAGATATATAGTAGATATATACTTAAGTTTATTACTTGGCATCTGATTTCATTCCATAATAGCTTTAACTGTTTAATGTTGCATACTGTATACTTTTGTACTGGCTGTATTTATTATTATTATTATGGCTTACATATTCTTTTCATTGTCATTTTAATTAGCAACTTTCTGATTACCCGTGAGTCTGAGCATTGTATTATCTTTTTTGTTGTTCTGGTTTTTATTTGTTTGTTTATTTTCTATCTAAGAAGGCTTTCCATTGTAGGAACTAGCTATTCGTATCCTTTGTTCCATTTTGAAGATTTTTTTCCCATTTGCTATTAATGTGCAGAAATTGTAGATTCTAGTCTTTTTCTTCAACAGTTTTGACTTGAAAGGTTTTCCTGCTGGGTTTATATTTGCTCTTCAACTTTGACATTGAATGTGTTCTGTAAGCACAAACTCTAAACATGATTGGATATAGTAGCTAATCAATCATTTTTCCTTTCGTCATTTGGACTTTTGGTTCTTATTTAAGAATTTTTTTTCCTCCATCCTAAGTCATTACCATATGCCCTCATGTTTTGTTCTATTTATATTATATTTTTGCCTTTCACATTTAGATGTTAATTCAATGTAAGGAGGTAACTATTTTCCCCCAAAAGTGATTTTTTTCAAGTTCATCTATAATATTAGACAATCTACCATTTCCTATTGACTTGCATTGCCAAATTTACCATATATTATTTACCAGAATATACACATTGATCTCTTTATGAGCTCCTTATTCTGTGTGATTTACCCATTATACTCCTACTATCTTTTTTTTTTTTTTTTCAGTTTTTGGCTGAGGCTGGGTTGGAACCCACCACCTTCAGCATGTGGGGCCAGCACCTACTCCTTGAGCCACAGGCGCCACCTACTCATACTATCTTATAACTAAGGTTTTAAAATAGTATGACTTACTATCTGATCAGATAAAATTTTTAAATTGACTTGGCTGCTTCTAGATATTTAGTTATTACATAATCAAAAAAAATATAGGAAGTTTTGTGCAGGATTGCACAAAGTTATAAATGCATTAAAATCTATTATTTTAATACATTATACTGTCCTTTCTATAAGTGTGACATATATAATTTATTTTCTTTTAATTCCTCTATAAAAATAAAAAAGAATACAGTAGCATTCCTATGCATTCATGATAGGTTAATTTTAATGTATATTGCTAGAGAAATGTGGTTATTTTATTTTATATTTTCTAATGGATTTTACTAGTATAGAGGAAAACAATTAAATTATTTTTATTGGCTCTATAAATTTTCTATTGTTTATTTTGGTTTTCTACAACAATACCCTAGCTACTCAAAAGATGAGACTTCTCTTTTTTCTTCTAATTTCTTTACTTATTATTTTTCTTACCTTTTAGCATTTTTCAAGACCATCCATATTATATAAATCGTGGCAGTAACACAACTTCTTGTAAATCCGTTCATTAGAAAATCATATGATATTTTTCTCCACTAACATGATGCAGTAAAATGACAAAATTTCTGACATTGAATCATCTTTATAAAATGGAAAAACATTGTTTTATGTCAATATTAACCATGATATGTTATTACCTTTGTCAGGTTTTAAATGTATAATTTACATATATTAACAGGTGACTGTCCTTCCATGTTTAGTGTGCAAATCTATGAGATTTGACAAAAGATCATGATCACGATCAAGACCAGGAAGAGATCTCTTGCTACAAAGTATTTCTTATGCCCTTCCACAGTCCACTACCATACCCAAGCCTATGCCTTCAATAGAGCCACTGACCAATTGGTTTTCTTTCACTGAGGTTCTGCTTTTTCTGCAGTATGATATAAATGTAATAAAAGTATGCATCATTTTGAGTCTGGCTTCTTTTACTTAGCATAATGCCTAAGAGAATCATCCATGTTGTTTCATAATCAGTAGTTTCCAGTGTATGGATGCATCACAATTTGTTTATATATTTGCCAGTTGACATTCACTTGGTTTGCTTTCTATTTGGGATGAATTTGAATAAAGCCACTATGATCATTTATGTACAGATTTTTATGTGAACATAAGTATTCATTTCTTTTGGTTAATTTATTGCCAATCATTTTTTGTAAAAAAAGTAGCAAATATTTTGGCTTTCTAGATCATACAATCTGTCACAACTACTTACCTTTGCTGTAAGAGCATTAAAGCAGACATAGACGCTAAGAAAATTAATGGTTTTTCCCTTGTTTTGATAAAACTTCATTAAAAAAAAAAAAAAAAAAAAAAAAAAAAATTGTGAGTTTTTGTGGCCTACAGAAAATACTTTTCCACATCCTGGCACAAATAAAAATCACTAAGAATTTCACCTATGATTTTTTTTGTTAAATGTATTTTGATATTTTTAGTTCTATTGCACATTTTGAGCTAACGTTTGTGTATGAAATAGAGTTTAGGTCAAGGTTTTTATTTTTCCTTTTTAATGTTTATTATTTTGCATATGAATACCTAATTGTACCATTTGTTGAAAAGACTATTTTTCTTCTTCTTGAAATGACTTCAGACATTTGTTGAAATTAGTTGACCACATAGTTGTCAAATCCCCAGTTTTCAAGTGGAGAGGTTTTCAAATATCAATGAGATTGAGGTGTTTGATATAGTTGTACAGTTGTTCTGCCTTCTGTTTTTCACTGATTTTCTTGTCAATTGGCTTAATTGATTGATAAGAAAAAGGAGGTAAAGTCAGCTATAATTGTGGATATTTATATAGGTCTTTTCAATTCTATCATTTTTGTTTCTTTTCTTTTCTTCCTTGTTTTTTTTTTTTTTTTTAGATAAGCTCTTGCTCGTTGCCTAGGCTAGAATGCAGGGGCATGATCATAGCCGACTGTAGGTCTCAAACTCTCAGGATCGAGTGATCTTCATCAGCCTTTCATGTACCTTGGACTACAAGTGAGGGCAGTAATGCCTGGTTAATTTTTCTTCTTCTTCTTCTCTCTCTCTTTTTTATTTTATTTTTATTTTTTGTAGAGATAGCATCTCACTACATTACTCAGGGTGGTCTTGAACTCCCGACCTCAAGCTTTTCTCTCACCTCATCCTCCCAACTAGGATTATAAGCATGAGTCCCCATGCCTGGCCCCTTGATCATTTTTAATGCCTTTTTACCTTTGATGATGTTTCTTATTCTAAAGGCTATTTTGCCTGCTATTGATCTACTCACTATAGCTTTCTCCTTTCTTTTTTTAATTTCAAAATAAAATGTTTGGAATTTTGTTAAGTATGTGGTTTAAGGTATTTCCGTATTGGGGAGAAAATTTTCAGCTATCATCACATCAAATAGTTTTTTCTGCCACATTTTTTTTCTATTTTTACCAAATTCAAATTACATCTAAGATAGACCCTTTGATATTACTGCGCAAATCTTGGATACTCCGATTTAGTTCTTGTTTTTTATTTTTTAATATTTTTTCCTCTTTGTATTCAGTCTGGGTAATAATCTCTCTCAACCTGTCTTCAGGTTCACTGATTCCTTCTTTAGCTTTGTTGAAACTCATAGATGAGTTTGTGCTAATCTATCACAGCGCCCTTTATTTCTCATATTTCTATTGGAATTCTTCTTCATATTTCCATTCAACAATTTCTTGTTTACATCTGTCTGGTTAAATTTTTCAAAGATATTTTAACACATTAATCATATGATTCACAGTTATTTTATTTATTTATTTATTTATTTAATTGTTAAATCATAGCTGTGTACATTAGTGCAATCGCCTGTACCCATTCTAAGATGCACCATAGGTATAGCCCCACCCATTACCCACCCTCCACCATAACCGCCACCCCACCAACCCCTAACGAGGCCCTTTCCCCATAGACGTGTGCTATAGGTGGGTTATACCCCTCATTTGAAAGATATACGTTAGCGTGATAGTAAGGGGTGAGTAAATTGGATACTTTTTCTTCCATTCCTGAGATACTTTGCTAAGAAGAATATGTTCCAGCTCCATCCATGTAAACATGAAAGAGGTAAAGTCTCCATCTTTCAGAGTTTTATCAGAGCTTATTCTTTCTACATAGTCCCTTTCTAAAAAAAACTGACCAAGAGCTATGCTCTTCATTCTTTTAATAAAGAGATACATTTCTACAACATGTAAAATAATAAGATACTATATCAATTTTATGTTGTGCAGTAATAGGTTAACCCAGTAGACCTGAGCTAACCAAACCCTGCATATTCCAAAGGATCTCAGGACCCACCCTTGAGTTACTCCTGCAAGATAACCTCTAAACCCTTGGAATAGCCTGCCTGGCAAGTGTGTCTTCAAATACTTTGGGTCTTGGACAAAATCAGATAGTTTATGCAAATATGATTCATGATGAATGCTTGTTTTGTTCACTTGGAGCTCTGGGCCATCAGTTTGACCTTGGAGAGGGACTAACTCGAGCCCCAAATATCCCGGCATATGAAGGTTCAGATGAACTTCCCCGGATGGCAACATTTTTTGAGTTCGTTCAATGCGTATTGTTGCTGGGAGAATTAAGTACTGCCCCTGTGACTCCAGTGGGTGAAGACAATGAGAAGTTTGCACCTGCTCTCTCTTTAATTCTGTCCTATGTGCCTTTTTGATCTGGTTATTTTAATCTGCATACAATTGCTATAGAAAATCATAACTCTAAAATTGAGTTTAACAGCTCAATGGAGGTTTTTTGTGAGTCCTTCTAGTAAGTCATCAGACCTAAAAGTATGTTTAGGGACAGTCAACACAAGGTCACAAACTTTTTATTTTTTGAGACAGGGTCTAACTCTGTTGCCCAGGGTGGGGTGTGGTGGCACAATCATAACTTACTGCAGCCTCGAACTCTCAAACTCCTGAGCTCAAGCAATGTTCCTGCTCCACTCTCTCAAGTAGCTTGGACCACATGCACACACCACCACCCCAGGCCATATATATTTTTTTTTTTAATTTTTTTTATATTACCCAGGCTGGTTTCTAACTTCTGGCCTCAAGGGAGCCTCCCACCTTGGATGCCAACATTCTAACATGAGTCATTGCACCCTACCTTTCTTATAAAGTTTAAATGATCAGGTAAAATGACGATTCATACACGTGCTAAATTAGTTTTAGAATTACATGATGAAATAATTTCATCTCCAATTCTGACTTGCCACTTTTTCTCTCTTTCCTCTCTCCCCCTCCACACACATATTCATACACAACTGCATTTGTGAGTACACACAAACACAAACACCACAACAAATGATAACATTTTGAACAAAGTCTTTCCCTGTTGAACAATAAATCTAGTCAACCACACACAACCTACTCTATTAAACATTTCATAGATAAGTACTTCCATTTTTCCTTCGGCGGGTTGCTATATGCCTGTATTATCTCCTTTCAGATAATTTGATTGAAAACAAAATGTGCTAACATGTAAAAATGACTATCACGGTGCCTACCAGAGGAGTAGTTATTAGAACTAGTCTTTTCCTTCCTTTTTTCTTCTCTCTCTTCCTTTCTTCACTATATTTTTCTACCTTAGGACTAGTGGAGATTGCCATCTTTAGAACTCTTCATTACAATCTCTGAAAACCTCATTTAACATAACAATGTTACTGAATTTTTACACTGGTTAATTGAAGATATAGTATCTGTGATCCATTCTTGGAGACTTAAGAGGTGATGTACAATTCAACTCCCTTTCTGCCCCAGCCACCAATCATAGAAGCACATTCCCTGGACATGGGTTAGTTAATACAGTGGTTTCAGGCTGGCCTATAGAAATGGATTCAAGTGCATAATGCATATAATCTCCAACTGGACAGATTATTTACATAGCAACAAAATTAAGTTTTTCTCACATAATGATACCTATCTGAGACCTATTGATTATACTTTTTCAGGGTCTTGTTTGCCATAAAACTTTAGCAAGATGTTATTGAAAACAAGATGTTTACTATAAAAATGCTAAACTTATTTCCTTTGAAAATTAGAGTTTTGTTTTAGTTTATGACTTTAAAATACTATAAATGTAAGCACTCCCATTGGTTACTAAAGCTCCCTAAATACGATTTTTAGTTCCAAATGTGTAATTACAATGTCAATATAATTGCTGACCCCTGAAACCTTCTTGCATATATTCATATGAGACTCCAACTATTTCTACAATATTCCTTACTGGATTTTTTATAATGTAATGGTATTAAAGTCTTTCTATAAATTATATTGTAGGACAAATTTAAAATCTAAGAATTTCCCTTGGAAACAGCATAACGAATGGTTGTAATACAGAAGGCAAATTTTTGAAAGGCCTTAAATGCATGTATTTAATATTGATTTTGAGCCTTTTTCACATAAATGGAATCACTCATGACAGTGTGTTTAAATTGCTAAACAATAGTGAGTTTGTGAAAACATATTTATCCAAAGCATGCTTGTCTTACTCAAATGTCATATTTCTCCTCAAGTTGGGAGTGCCGTAAATTAATTGTAAAGCAAAACATTTGACCCTATACAATATTCTAATTGAAGTCCTTCTTCCTAGAAACAAAAAATCTCAGAACACCAAGTACTTCTAGTATTCACAGGTGTTTTGTCTGCATTTGCTAATGTAACATTCAATTTTCTCTATTTTTTTGCTAATTTTCAAAGTGCATACTGAAAAAGAGGGACTATTCCAAATATGCATATTTAAAGTGCTAAATACATGTTTTGCACAGAAGATATTAAAAGCTTCTTTATACATTTTATTTGAAAGTAATTTTCAGAGAAGGAATGGCTGACAGTTATATCAAGAGATTATCAAGGAAATGCAAACCAAAATGATAATGTAATATTACCTCACAACTATTAGCATAGCTATTACCAAAAAGACAAAAGATAACAAGTGTTGTCAAGGATGTGGAGAAAAAGGAACCCTTGTACACTTTGGATAAATTGGTATAGACATTATAGAAAACAGTATGGAGGTTCTTTTAAAAATTAAACATAAAAGTACCATGTAATACAGAAGTCTCTCTTCTGGGTATATATCCAGTGAAAATGAAACCAGTGTGTTGAAGCAATATCTGCACTCTCATATTCAATTCAGTATTATTCACAATAGCCAGGATATGGAAACAATGTGAATGTCCATTGATGGATGAATGAATAAAGGAATCACGTGTACTTAAAACACGCTAAGAGAGTAAGTCATAAGTATTTTCGCCTTATATGAAAAAATTAACTATTAAAAATTATCAAGATAATGATAAGTAGTTTAATGATACCAATTACACAAACTCAATGCATATCAAAAATCATGTTTGTACACCTCAAATACCATTTGTGAATTATATTTCTCAATTTATTTTATTTGTGAATTATATTTCTCAGTTTATTTGCCTCTATAAAGCTCAAAAAAGAATAATTTTAGTCATCTCTTTCATTGACTAAGAACTGACTTCCTTTGATAATTATAAATAAATTATTATAATCATTATTCAAAAGTTACATACAGGAATTTTTTTTTTTTTTTGGGGGGGGGCAGTTTTTTCTTTGGCCGGGGCTGGATTTGAACCTTGAACCTGCCACCTCCGGAATATGGGACTGGCACCCTACCCCTTTGAGCCATAGGCACCACCCTACATACAGGAAATTAATAAACACCTATAGGTATATGTCTGGGTATAGATTTTGACTTCTGTTACACAATAGGTTTGTGAGGAAGAAAGAATCTTGGACTTGAAGCCACAACAGATTTGGTTTTCAATCCTGGTCTGACTTCATCACGTGCCTGCTAGCATGAAATGAATAAAATTATTCATTTTCGTCCCATCTGATTTAATATATGAGAAGTTTGTGCTTTTAATGACTTTATAACTTCATGGCCATAAAGACAATAGACTGGAAAATAACTACTAGCATAGCAAATATGAAAAACAATGCCATTCCGTTGAGCATTGAATTCGTGGGTTTTCCCCCATTTCATCTTCAACTTGAGAAAATTCTCCCAATCAAACCTTAAAAATAGCTTCCACAGCTGACAAGAAGGCTATTCTCTGTAGTGTGTGTATGTGTGTTGGGGGGGGGTGTGGTGGAGAGAAATATGATCTGTGCAGTATTTTAGAATGTAGCATTTTGAGATGATGTGAGAAACAAGATGAATGTCTTTAGTTCTATTTTGAGATATCCCCCACCTGTGTTATGTTTTGAGAAAGGTATCCTGTGTATATTGAAATAAAAACACCATGTTACATAAGCTACAGAGTAGAAATATATATTTGTATAGCTGAGTTATGGAGAGCAGGAATATCAAGAAATATTTTACTGTAAAATATTAGATTTCAACAAATGGGACTTGAGGTTTTAACGGTTTTCTACTGAATATTCTCATGCTATGTCAATTAACATTGTAATAACATTTATTATAAATCTCTGACATTGTTCATATCGTGTGCACTTGTGAAATAACTGTTTCATCTTTTTACTCACGATTTCAAAAAATAATATTTGAAAAGGGAAGGTAACTAAAGTATAAAAAAGCCCCAGAAACAGTGACGATTTGAAAAAGAGTGTTTCTACTACTTTAGAGCTTAGCATTTTTAAAATCTTTTTAAATAAAGACACAGGAGCAACCTATTCTGAGAAAGTCATTAAGTTTGGTTTATTTTGACTAATAAATACAATTCCCGTTCTCTTTAAGCTAATTTTAGAGCTCCCTATATTGTTTCTGACTTTTAAAAGTTAATTGAAATGCCAAAGTTTTAAACATGGAGCATAAATTTCGTTCGACCTTTTAAGAAAAATTATTCTTTTATATTTTTTCAGAAGATGAATTTGTCTTCTCTATCAATCGTGTTAGAATGAGCCAGGTGGCAGATTACTTAACATCTAGCCATTCACCCCTGGAGACTAGGAATTTTAGGTTTAAATGTGGCTTAAGAAAATACCCAGGAGTGATTTGTGTACATCTTGAAGCTCTTCACAATTGGGCTTAAGTAGCAATCACTTGCAGCTGCCGAGATGCTCGTTTGAAAAAAAAAAAAAAAGACAACACCAGAAATGTCATAGAACAAGATCAAGGGATTTCAATAAAGGTATAAAGGCCACCTAGACAATCCGTTTGGGATAAAGCTTATCAAAATAATGAACCTCAGGGTCTGGAACGTTCTTGGTCAGTGAAAAATACCAAATGAGCTACTGGTCTTAAAAAAAAAAAAAAAAAAAAAAAGAACAACACAGAAAGACAAATGAGTAGTTTCAAGTAGATCAGATTAAGCAATAAAAGCATCCCTAAAGGCATGCAAATTATATTGGTAAATGCAAAAAATAAAATAAAAATTTAGCTCACTAGTGCCCTCCAGTGTTCCTAGTCTTCTGCTTTCTGTGGAATGTGATTTAAAAAATAATATTTTCTAGAAGTTTAAACATTAATTTTAGAACAACTAAAAGGTTAAATAATAAATAATAGCTGTAAGTTGTTTTTAAAATAAACATTAAAATTATCTAGAAAATAAAAATAATAGACAACCTAATAATATTATGGGTATTAGTGCTTTTCTCCTCCCTACGCTTGGGCCTTCTCCCTGAAAAATGTTTTGCTTCACAGTCACTCTGTTTTGCATCCTAATTGCATCATGTGCCAACAAAACAGATTGTTTGCTAATTGATATCATAAAGTAAGACAGCCCAGTGAAGGATGATTCTGACTCCAGCGAGCAGCAGCTGATGTAGAGCTTGATAGAAATGCTGTCATTTTCAACACAAACTGCCTCTGATTGACTTTTCACTGTAAATATAGAGATATGACAGAAACCTCCTACACCCACCTGTATTTTTAAAAATGAAATGAAAATTCTGCTACAATATTTTTGTTACCACTTCTAGTTTAGCTTATAGCAGTTTAAAGAAAATAAGTGTAGAAATATCATTTGGTTTCTGTACATAGAACTGGTGGACAAGCTATATCTTCTTGTCCATAGTCAGCTGCAGGTTCATGAAAAACGTTTTTGCTCATGGATTTTTGCAAGAGAACACAATAGCCAAAGCATGAAGTATCTCTAGATTAAAATTTTTCAAGACATCAATAAATTAGAATATACAAAGCATATTTTACTGCAAGAATTTATAAATTCAACCATAGCAAATGTGAATAATAAAAATTGTTTTCATATTTCTATCCATCTTTCATAGCAAAATGATGTATTTCTTAAAGGACTTAGCCTGTCAATATAAAAGAGCAGTTCTTACGTTAAGTATTTTTGTGTGTGTAGGAACTGGCATTATTGTGTATTAATAATTGTAGATTTAAATGCGATTTCACACAGAACAGTCTTTGAATGTAAGTGGTTGTATGTTGCAAATAAGTCAGGCAATGACAAATGAGAAAATAAAAGCATCCTGAGAGAAGAAATGATGATGATGGGATTTGAAGATTTCCAACTTGGCTTGTGAACGAGTGTGAACCTGAAAGAGATTTAGAGATGGAGTCCAAGTGCCTAACTGAACCTAAAATCAAATAGAGCCAAATGATCATTTACTAACCAGAGGTTCTGAGAACTGAGTTCTCTGAAAATCCTCTCTAAATTCAGAATACACCTGCTTTGACCAATCAGGGCTCACCTATATCAACCAATCAGAACTCAAGGGAAACAGCAAAGGGTTTTAAAGTCTCTATTTGCATAAACATACCTGATTGAGAACCTGGGTGGAAGCTTTTGTTGTGAAACTCAAACATTTATTTTGTGTTCTGAAATGCACCTTCTTTTTTTTTTTTTTTTTTTCTTTTGTGACTAACTGGTTTACAACTGTTCACTGGAATAAGTCTTTTTTTCTCAATTCCTTTTCAGAGAACCTTTGTTCACAATTTCTCCAGGCAGAAAATTGACGTAAAGGGGCAATGTGCCATATGTCATAATATACACCAGTCTGCTTCGCTTATTCAAAAGGCAAACTATTTGTGGTTTAAAAAACTCACTTATCCTTTCTAGATATTTGTATTTATTGAATAATTTTTCCTCCTGTCAACCTTGACTCTTCATTTTCTTTTTGCAGAGTAAAATGTGATTAATAAAGATAGGTGGATTAGACTCAAAATTTTCAAGGAAAATCTCAGAGATCCTGTGTTATCAACTTACCCCTAGACTCTCATTACTTAGTACGTAAAGAAACTGAGTCATAAAAAGATGAAATCAAGTCTGTTTTAAAATAACAGAGCAAGTCTGTAGCAGAAAGAGAAGTGAAAGAAATCCCCAATAGTCTATCAATAGTTTTTGAGCTAGCTATTTTTGGTGCAAGGCAAAATCCTTAGAAAAATCTTTTAAAAACTTAGTTTTCTACCTTTTTAAAGCTTAAGTTTCAACAATTTCATTCTTAAAATAGGCAAAGGAATAGAGCCAAGGGAACAAAGTATGAAATAAACTGCAATCCCATCATAACCAATGCAAATTGTTCTGCAATCTAAAGTTAAACCTGACATGGTATTTGATGGACTTTTAATTAAGCAGAAAACATGTGTACATTTGTGTGTCTGTCAATTTATACTCCTGACACTCATTTTAAAACCATTGATTGACACTACATAAGAGTTTGTCACTGTATTATGAATAAATCTGTACTTGAGTTTATTTTTCTTGTCACTAAAATGATCTCGTTTTTTACTTTAGCAGAGGAAATTTGTGAAGACAGTGTTTTATTTATTTTATTTATTATCACTACTCCAGTTTAACATTCATTCAAATTGCCTCTTTCATGTATTACTTTTGAAATGTATTCCGAGTTTTTGCTTCATCTTCACATTATTCCCATTTAATGTCTACTTCAAGCCTGAGGGCCAGTTCTTAGATTTCAAAAGTAGGAAACTGACTTTTTGGTGAACTTCCCCTAGGTAATACCATCAAAGTTGGATCCTTTGTGTGTACAATAACAAGCTCAGGAAGTAAGGAGGGTCTAGGTTACACTGTGGCAAATAATAACCATGACAAAAACCACAGTGTCCAAATCTTCAAGTCAGAGGATGCACCGAACGTAGAAAGTAGAAGGAAAAAGTTCACAGACTGAAAACTAAAAAGGATTTTGAGTTCAAACCGTTCGACATCCAATTTCATTTTATTTCAAAGTTATAATCCATGTGTCTTTGTCTTCCCTCTCTAGTGAGCATTTGTGCCATATGCCACTGTTCAGAGCCATGTCTGCCTTAGTTATCCTTTAATTGGCTTGACCTATGGGAAGGATAGCTTGCCACCAAGCTAATTATACAAATCCACTCCAGGCTCTAGAAATGCTATGAAAGAAGACTCTTCTGAGAGAATAAAAAGGAAGGAACAGTTTATCCCAAATTTCAAACTTCTTTATACTCTTTATTTACCAAAAGCATGATAGAAGCATGAAAAAAAGGTAACAATGAGTTGCTTCACTTTTAATTTGAGTTTTCTTCCCTGCCACACAGTTAAGACATAATTAAGATTGCAAATTGCACTAATGTGTGAAAAATACGATCTGAAGAAAAAGTCAAAATTATAGTAAAACCTAATTTTAGAATCCCCAGTTTAAGTCATGCAATTCTCATGAGAAATAAGTAATAGGATGCTAGATTCTCTTCAAATATAGGAAAAAAATATTAAAAGGTCAAAATTTCAAAGAAAATTTTATAGTTCTATAAATATAGACTATTAAAAAGCAATAACACACTGGGCGGCACCTGTGGCTCAAAGGAGTAGGGTGCTGGCCCCAAATGCTGGACGTGGTGGGTTCAAACCTAGCCTCGGCCAAAAACTGCAACAAAAACAAACAAATAAAGCAATAACACAAAATAGTCACTCATCAAGATAAAAAAAGAAAATTGCCATGATTGATAGATACAGGAGAACTACTCCAAAGTTGTACTCAAGGTCCAAAATCATGTCTCCTGGGACCTGGCATAATATGTTTTTATTTATACATGTATCATACGCATTTTATAGGGTAATGGTTATATTTCATATGCTGTTAGGACATATTCAAGAGTATGTCTTAAATTTTTTGCACTGTGAAAGACTGGCATAGACTCATCAAAAAATAGAATTTTAAGTATGGATGATACTTTTAATTTTAGCAGGATAATAATAAGTAATTTTTGAAATATTAAGAACATTGTAAATTCTATAGAAGTGCTTCATAAAATAAAAGTATAATATATTTCATGAACTCATATGTCCTTCAAGATTTCAGTTTAGGCAAGTCTAATAGCAGTGAATAAAGAATTACTTTTTCAGATAATGTTACTCTAAATCTTTTTTGGGGAAAAGACAAAAATAACTTTAGTAGTACGGCACTACTTGAAATAACATATTTCTTTTTTTTTTTCTTCTTCTTCTTCTTCTTTTTTTTTTTTGAGACAGAGCCTCAAGCTGTCGCCCTAGGAAGAATGCCATGGCATTATAGCTCACAGCAACCTCCAACTCCTGGGCTCAAACTAGTCTCCTGCCTCCATCTCCCAAGTAGCTGGGACTACAGGCACCCACCACAACACCCGGCTATTTTTTGGTTGCAGCCATCATCGTTATTTGGCAGGCCTGAGCTGGATTCAAACCCACCAGCTCAGGTGTATGTGGCTAGTGCCTTAGACACTTGAGTGACAGGTGTTGAGTCAAAAATAACATATTTCTTTTCAAAGACATCAGATATACATTGCCTTTGGTTTTTTTGCTTCTCTCTCTCTCTCTCTCTTTTATATATTTATTTATTTATTTTTTGTTTGTTTGTTTTTTGAGGCAGGGAGTTGTGTTCCTCCCTGCCCAGGCATCAGGCTAGCTCACTGCAACATCAAACTCCTCCTGCCTTAGCCCCTGGAGTAGCTCCTGCTACAGGTGCCCACCCCAATGCCTGGTCATTTTTTTTCTACCTTTAGTAGAGATGGGGTCTCACTCTCACTCAGGCTGGTCTGGAAATCCTGAGCTCAAGGGTAACAAACAATAACAAACTTAGTTAGGACTACCTCTTGGCCTCCCAGAGTGGTAGGGGTAGAGGTATAACCAGTATGCCTGGTTTCGCTTCTCTTTAATACTTCTTTAGTCTTATGAGTAAACATGTGTCATATTCATGCTAAAACATCCAATAATTTTCTTTACTGAATGGATCTATCTTTTGAAAAACTAAAGGAATTATCTTATGATCTAAGTTTTATAAAAAACCCAAACAACGGCAAAAGTTTTACAAATGACATTTAAAGTTATCACTTTACCACAAGGAACCATCAACCTTGTAACATTACATGTATAAAAAAACTACTATTTGGACATTTTTTCCCTAAGCTATATAAATAATGTTTCACAAATAGCAAAGTGTTTATGAAAGTTTACCACACTATTGTACAGTTGAATTAGGATTTTCTATCTAGCTATAGTTAGCTAAATTTTGATAAAAATAAATTGGTTTTGTTCAAATAAGACTAATAATCATTTAATGAAAATGTCGGTAAAGATTTTTGGGTGACCTGCTAATAAAATATATTGGAAAAAAGCATGGAATCTCAATTTCATGTATCTCTATGATTTGTACTTTATGGAGGTACAGACTCCCAAACTGGAAGGGACTCCAAATATCTCCTAGACCGGTGATTTTCGGCCATGGCACACTGGTGTGCTATAAGAGGATCTTTGGTTTGCCATGGAAATTTTTAAAAGATCATTAATTAAATTATTTTCAAAACAAGTTCAAAGCACAATAAGTTCATTCTGCTTTGTACTAATTTTTTGGTCAAGATAATTTAAGTGTGCTACTGAAATTTAATGCTAGGTTCAAGTGTGCCATGAAATTTAAAAGGTTGAAAAACATTGTTCTAGACTAATATCAACCCATCACAATAGGATGTCACAGAGATGATCAACTGAAGTTCACAGAGCAAAGGTATATGTTTTTGTTTCTTTGAATCTTAACTATTTAATATCTTTTCTTATATTTAGAAGGGAAATAGTACTATTATCTTCATGTTATAGATAATAAACTGAATCCTCAAGAGATTTAGCATCTTGGACAAAGTCATTCAGATAGTATTTGGCAATTCTACAGTTTAAAGCAAATGGGTTCAAAATCCAAATCTTGTGATTTCACTTTAATTTTTATCCAAAGATAATTTAATAACATTCATTCTGTTATAGATAAGATTTCCAAATGTGGCGTAGGCAAAGCTGAATGCTTACAAACACAGAGGTTTTCTAATATTTACCCAGAAAGTGCCTCTTGGAATAAACAAGAGACTAAAACCTGAGCTAATATAAAGTGAAAAGGGACAGTCTGTTTTTCTGTACTGAACTGAAATTAGATTTTTAAGTAACCAAAACACTGTAATTATTGTAGATTCATAATGAATTTATAATCAATTACAACTCCAGGTATTCTCATATGAAATAGTCATTGCTAGTTTAATTGGCCCCTTTCTAAATTTACACAAATGTGTTTTGAGTGTCAATATTAGACTACAATGAAGACAATTTATATTCCTGCTACATTTCATCATTTAAGTTAGGTGTTTACATATGAGCAGAAAAAATACTTTAGCGATACTTCCCAACTTTTTAATATTTATAAATTTAATAAATAATCCTCAAGGAACTGATCAAAAAGTCAAAAAATACCTGATCAAGAACAATCTATCATAGCAAAACGTGTTTGCATTCCTATAACACTTTATATTTTATTCAAAACAATAAATACACTTTTGGAACTCAGTATTGCAGGCCCTATTCACTCCTGATCTGAGCTTAGTTATACCAGCAACTCTAGTTTAAACTTTGTGGTAATTGTCACAGAAAGGAATACAAACTAGAACTGAAAATAAGTAAGAAGGATAATAGAAAAAATGGAAGGCTATATTGGAGGATAGCCTATAGTGTCCCCAAGACTACTGCATTAAGACACTGCAATATGGAAGCTTTTGGAGAGAGAAAAGGACTTTATATCTCTGAATGAACAATTCAGGCTCACGTGACACTGTGCCCTCTGGCATAGCTGCACCCATTACCTTACATCATGTCTGTTTCTTCTAATTGAACATTTTTCTTATTCCCACTTAATCATTTTTTATAAATTTCATCATTTCGATAATAGTGTTCCTGTTATTTCTTTGTATATCGTTGGTTACACAATATAACAGATTAGGGAACTCAGATAGAAAACCATCCTCATACAACTGATCCTTAAGGATACAACTGATCCTTAACAAAACTGATCCTTAAGGATACAACTGATCCTTAACAAAACTGATCCTTAAGGATACAACTGATCCTTAACAAAGCAGACACAACATGCGCTAGAGAAAAGCAGCCCTATTCAATAAATGGTGCTGGGAAGAATGAAATAAGACTCTCTCACCACCCATGAAAATTATTCAAGATCAATAAAAGGCTTAATGTAAGGCAGAATAAGAATTCCAGAATAAATGTAGAGAAAACCCTTCTAAGATATCAGGGTAGGTAAGACATTTGTGACTAAGATCACAATGGAAATTGTAGCAAAAACAAAAACAAATAAATAAATGAGATTTGATTAAATTAAAGGAGCTTCTGCACAAACAAGAAAATAATCAACAGAACATATAAATAATCCACAGAATAGAACAAAATATTCAAACTTGTAATAAAGGGCTAAAATCCAGAATCTACAAAGAACTTTAACAAGTCATCAAGAAAAAATAAATTAATTAATTAAAAAAATACCATCCTATTAAAAAGTGGCCAACACACAAGAACAGAAGTTTCTCCATAGTTTTGTGATTTGGGGGGTGTCCAGTCATTTGTCATGGTCTAAACATCCCAGCATGGTATCTCGTTTTCTGTAGCTGTGAAACCAAAGTCAGCTTCCTCCTTCTCCATATTTCATTTTTCTCAGGTACTCCCTACACCTTTCAAATGAGTTAAGCTTATTTTTTAACATTTCAACATACTTCTATAATTGGCCCTGACTTTCTCCTACCCTATATAGAGAAAGCATTTTGCTGGATCTATAGGTCCCCTTCATTTTTTCTTTATGTTTTCTACAACTCATATTTTGGTAAAACTTTTAAAACCTATAACTAGTGTTCCTAGTCTTGCCTCATTTCTGATGTTATACTTTCAGAGCTGGAAAGTTCTCTGTTCAGATGTAGAATTTGGAATCATTCTCCTCCCCTACAGAGCAAGCATATTTTCTAAAGAAAATGTACTCTAGGCAAAAGTCACTCTTTTTTTTTTTTATCATCTTTTCTCCTTAAAATCTATAAAAAATTTACTTTCCTATTCTCCTGAACAATGCAATAGGCTGATACATCTTCTATATAGTACAAGCACCTATTAATCTTTGTTTTCTGATAAACTGTATCAGGTCCACTCATAGTTAAATCCAAATCACCAAACCCATTACCAAAAAAAAAAGTTTATTTAAATGCCAGTCTTTTAGTATTGGCTAAGAATAGAATTCACAGGAAGACTATGTTATACTCACTAAGACAAATGCCTGCATATCAAAATACTTTGTATTTTAAACATGATTGAGTTCTGATAATGGAAATGAAGATTTTGCTGACCACTGTTGTATTCTGATTACCTATTCATTATTAAATATAAGAATCAGGCTTTTAAATGGTAAACTTTGTCCACAACGTATATGGATGCTCTAAGAATTGGAGGTTCTAAAGAGCTTCTCCCAACTCCTGGTGCACTAGCTATGCTCTCACTTAAAAAAGAAAGATACGCATCTTTCACAGATCACAGATTCATACATACTTCACACATACACTATACACACACGTAACATCACACTTTCTCTATGCTGTTACTGCTTCAAAAACTGTCCATGGAAGAAGTAGACAAGTTATAATTATAACATTGACCCACAGATCATATATACAACCTCAAGTCCCCTAAGTGTGATAATGTTTACAGAAAATTTTTGGGTAAAGTTTCAATCCATTAGCATCTCTAGATATCTGTGTTGTAATTTTGGTTTAAACCAGGCCAACAAATGAGAGAAAATAAAACTTAATAGTAAGCACCACTTTTCTGGGAGAAACTCACATTTCCTCCCTAATTTTCTCTTGACCACATCCTCCTATTCTA
The DNA here is from genome assembly GCA_963574355.1 of Loris lydekkerianus. NCBI lineage: Eukaryota > Metazoa > Chordata > Mammalia > Primates > Lorisidae > Loris > Loris lydekkerianus. The sequence goes on along the minus strand of CAUYPK010008066.1, from coordinate 10,758 downwards.
TTTGCATTTTCTCTGGCCCCAATATATTTATATACATTTTTACAATTTTATTTAATTCACGTACAATGCAAAGGAAGCTCAAATATTTGTGGAAAACAAAATAACATTTTTCAAGTAATTTTAAAAATTTTATGCTTCCTGGCATCTTACATACCATTAAATGACAAGAATCTCCATCGCCAAACCATGGTTTCAGCATAGCGCTGATATTGACTGGTTAGTAACTTAACAGCTGATCTTAAGTTTCAGTTTTATAATCCGGTGATGTTACCCTCATTGTGGACACTGAATGGCATAACTGATACCAAGTGCTGGCTCATTATATTTTACACATTCCATGTTAATGATCTCATTAATCATCTCATTTTCCCCCACTAACCTCCATCTTTAATTCTTTTAATTTTATTCCTCTAAGAACCATATATACTATTACCTGGGTGCAGGAACATCTCTAAAATCCAAGTTCTTGAAACTTTGAGTTTCTCTCATCACATTACTCATGTCGCACATTTTTCTGGTCTTTTCCCTAAACTCCAAAAACAACTCCTAACCATCAATGCTGCTCATTCTTCCGTTCTACTATTCCCACTACGAAAAGTAACAAGTCAGAGATTAATTGGTAATTGCTAAAGTTTTAGCCTGAATTTGTCTATTTTTCAAGCATAAAATTAGTTCAGCACTAAAATCAATTAAAGCAGAACTATACTAGTATTGATGAAATGTCAAAAGGCATTTTGGTATCGTAAACATTTCACTTGACAAAATAATTCATTAAGCCCTCTGTGTAGTCAGACAGAAAAAAGATTTAGCTGATGTGGACATATACCTGTTTATTTACTCCATCTGTTAATAACTAATTATGATGGCATAAAGATTAAGAATTAATTAGTAACTTTTAATAGATAGCTATTGAAAGTAGCCTCCTTGTTTGAGGATTTTCATATAGTAAAATATATCATAAATACCAACCATGCATACAATATATTTTATGTTCCTAATTATTATAATCATTATAATTATTTTAATACTAATAAAAGTACACATGTATCTGCCACTTATAGTAAGAATTGAAACATCCGTACCTTTGAGATCTCCTATAGGGTCCCTTTCAACCTGACTGCTGTTCCTCCCTAAAGACCCTAAAGACCCAGTCTCTACCAAAAATAGAAAATTAGCTGGCCATGGTGGCACATACCTACACCCCCAGCTACTCAGGAGGATGAAACAGAAGGATCCCTCGATGTTTGAGGACGCTATTGATACAGAGCTGGTGCTGCCCACTGGGAGGACCTGCAAAGCCTTCTATGTCCCTGCCCTGGGGAGTTGGTGGCCTGGCAGGCAGAGGAGCCGGCAGGTTGAGGGGTAGGCAGAGGGAGCCACAGGAGGCTCCAGGTGCTGGATGAACCAGACAACTGCCAGGGAGACATCTCCAGGTTGCCAGCTCAGTGCACAGCAGTGTCCCCCCATCCCCACCCTGCCTTGACTCTTTATTTTTAGAAATAATTCTATGCTCCATAGGGCACAAAGCTCCCTATCGTTTCTGTCTCCTGGCTTCCCACACCAACCCACAGGAGCTGATAGGCAAGGATTGTACTGTACTGATACAGAGTTCCCCCCTCAGGGCTGAACAGGGATCCCCTATTTTCTAGGCCTGGGCGATTTCATGTAAGTTTCCTAGGCCTGTGTCACACCTGGGCCACTGCATGAAGGGGAAGCATTGGCATTCTGCCCTAACATAAGGGACTATATCCACTCATTAGTTACCCAATCCTGGCTAAATAGAACAACAAAGGACCCAAGGGACTCTATATAGCCCTAGACAAAGGACCCAGGATGAGATTTTACAACTTGTGTCTTTCCCTCTGCTAGGTGCTCTGGTGCTTTTTCTGTATTCTTTTCTGCCTAAAAAAATCCCATCTTACCACGGATCTGTGGTCCATGGATGTATTCTTCCAAACCCTGAGACCAAGGACCTACTGAAGAAATTCTGGGAACACTATGAGCTACGCTGACACCACAACATTCAAGCTTGGATAACAGAGTGAGACTCTAACTTAAAAACAAACAAACAACAACAACAACAAAAACAACCAAACCAAAAAACTTTCAAACCAGATACTCTCCTATATTTTCTGTAAGAAGCCTTAAAATATTGCCTTATGCAATTAAATCCCAAATCCAATTCGAATTGATTTTGTATAAGGTATGAAACAGGGATCAATTTGTTTTTTCCACAGAGGTAACTTACTTTTCTAGAACTGTTTTCCTCACTAATTGTCTCAAATCTGCAATCTTAAAATGTCTTACCTTGTTTCAGTTCTTTGCCTTTCATGTTTTTAAGGCCAAGTTTATTTGAACTTCTATTCTTCTACAAAATTTTTAAAGTTATCTTTAACACATTAAAACAAACCATTAGGGTGTCATTAGAATTAGAATAAATATCAATGAGCGTAAAATAGAAATGTTTGTGATAATGAGTATGCTAATATGTTTGTCACCAGGTTAGGTGGTGTTATTGGGTATTCAGTTTTATGTTGCTGGGTATTCACAGTACTTTGAAGATGTTCTTTCACAATCTCACACTGCAAGTGTCCTAGCCTTTCCTTTCCAGCTTTTTACCCTTTATCTTTCTGTGCTGCATTCCTGCATATGTCTTTTCTGATTTTTTACTGCATTAATTTTTTCCTTCATTGAATTTAATTTAGGGTTTAGTCTGAACTTTGAATTTCAGATACATGTTTTTTCTATAAATTCTATAATATTCTTCAGTTTTACTCCATCATTTTGTTAAAGTCATATCCTTTAGTCATGATTTTGATACATTTTTTATTTCTTTAAACATACGAATTATAGGGATCCTGGTGAAACTTGTGCTTTTCCCTTGATTGTTTCCCTGAAAGATCAACTCACAATTACAGTAGTTTAGTAAGAGAAAGGTTTATTTCCAAATGCCATGAGCCTGGGGGGAAGCACAGGAATGATTACCCAGTGTCTCAGGGATGGTCAGAGACCTTTATAGATGCCTTTTAGAAGGTGGTGTTGGGGGGCGGGGGGGAGAACGTGGAAGTATGGGTGCAGCAATTGCTGGAGGTGGGGGTTGTTCCATACTGTTTCTACTCCATAGTTCACAAAGCTCTTTATCATTTCTGTAGATGGGCGGAAACAGATTGATTTGTAGATTAACCTGACAAGTATCATACTTCAAATGACCATGGGGCCAGGTCTATTAGCGTGTAATAAGTCAGCAGCCCCTTTTCATTCTCAATCAGGTTACTCATATTTTATGTAGATAGTGGAAAGCCCTCCTTCAATGCTTCCTGGTCATGAAATGCCTTTAATTCAAAATATTCTTTATACCAACGAGTCAAAGTTTGGGGCAAAATTTCCTTAGCTCCTTCAGTAACATACTCACTTAATACTCTGTGATAACAGTTCTGATATCTGCAGTACGTAAAGATGTCATTCTCTAGCTTATGGTTTTATTCACTCTCACAGAAGATTATTTCTTTCCTTACATGTCTCATGAATATGTTTTTTTGCTTTTAAGAAATCATCTCTAGAATTTTATTGTGGGATTACCTGAGGCTTGTGTCGAACGTGTTTTCTCTCCAGAGATTTGTATGTCATTTTAGCAGGCACTTTTAAATAAATTTTCTAATTTGAGGTTTCAAGACCAAGGATTGTTATTTCTAGTCTCCACCCCCAGGAAAGGTAGTTATGAATTCTCAAGGAAAGGTTTGTGTCTTTGTTTTGTTTTGTTTTGTTTTGTTTTCCTCAAATCACCCACTGGGAAAGATCCCTTAATATTTCCCCACCAAATGACAAGTTTGTTTTTCTCACTTCAGCCACAGAATGTGCCACCCTTTAAGGGTTCCAACTTAATTCTGAGTCTCTAATCTACCTCTACACACGTGTCCTCATCACCAACAGGTGAAACTCTAGGTCAACAGAGTTAATTGGCAGGGCCCCGGGGGGCAACGCCTATCTAAAATTATTGCTGACTTTTCTAGATTTAAGTTTTCTAGTGATAGCTTCTGGGGATATCCTTAATATCTTGCTATTGAAAGATTAAATTTGAATATTTTCTAATATATTAGTGTCTTTGTATAAGGAAATCTTGAGGGAATGTCACACTATCTTCTGTGCTGTAAGTAGAATCATTTAACTGGTACACGAAACAATGAAGTTTTTAGCTTGAGAACTTGAAGTTGAATCAAAGTTGAGGTGGTAGAGTTTTTAGAATGGAGGACACACAGTAGGTACAGAGAGTACCTTTTTTCAGGCCACGTCTTTAAGATCACATTTTAGGTACCAAGTCTGTTGCACATTGGGTTCCACTGTGTTTGTTTTCTCTATCAGATATTGCTGATGATTAATTACATCTGATATCAGGCACACAGGAAGGCCCAACTATCTCAGGAGTGGAGCCTGTTAGAGAGTCTGTCTATCCTGGTTAGTACAGCATATGAACAAATTACATCATGCATGACCATCAGACTCTTGAAAGGGAAGAATATTCATTTGAGGTGAATAGATAAAGGAAAGAAATGAAATATTTGATTTTAGAACTCAAGCTCTTAGCAGTGCACTATAATTCTCTAAAATTGCTACTTCAGAAACAGAACTTAATTCTTAATTGTTGCATTCATAGGTATATGGACACTTGGTCATTAAAAGCAAAGCTTCATATTTTAACTTAACAATTAGATTAGTTGGTAAAGCTACTTCCCAAAGTAATTCTCACATGTAATAATTTTTTGAGGTTAGCATCTGATAATAAACACAAGTTTATCTCTAATATATATTCAACTTATATACACTCTAATATATACACAAGTTTATCTCTAATATATACTCAAAAAAGGATGTTCCAAAACACATTTAGTGTCTATCCCTAGACATTTATTATGCTTTTCTCTGGAGAAAGAAAAATCATAGTTCTATTTTTTTTTTTTTTTTTTCAGAAATCTTTAATACAATTGATACTGGAATTTCTTCTTCAGTAGGTCCTTGGTCTCGGGGATTCAAAGAATGAACCCACAGACCACAGATCACTGATAAGATAGGATTTAATTAGAAAGGAATACAGAAGAAGTAAAAAGCACCAGAGCTTCTGGAAGGGAGAAAGAATTAACTGGGGTGTCTCTACATGAGCTCTTTATCTAGGGGTATTAGGTCTTGAGAGTTACACTTGGCCAGGATTTGGTAGATGGAAAAACATCTTTTCTTTCTTTCTTTTTTTTTTTTTTTTTTTTTTTTGAGACAGAGTCTCACTATGTCACCCTGGGTAGAGTGCTATGACATCACAGCTCACAGCAACCTCAAACTCTTGAGCTTAAGCGATTCTCTTGCCTCAGCCTCCCAAGTAGCTGGGACTACAGACACCCGCCACAATGCCCAGTTATATATTTTTGTTGTTGTTGTTTTTGCAGTTGTCATTGTAGATTAGTCGGCCCAGTCGAGTTCAAACCCACCAGCCTCAATGTATGTGGTTGGTGCCCATAAGCACTGTGCTGTGGGTGCCAATCAAAGGAAAAATATCTTTTCAAAGTTAATGAGTGCATTAACAAATAAATGAACATAGTTCCTCCTCCACTAGGGCAAGGTTATCAGGTCCTTACAGTTTTTGTCTCTGAGAAGGGATTAAGGTGTGTGTTCCCCACTCAAGGTGGAACCACCCAAAAAACCATCTTAGAGGCCTTTGTTCATGATCTTGTTAGAGCTTAGAGGGTATGTCCTGAAAAAGGCAGTCTGTTTGTGCCTGGAAATGGGGGTCTGATTTCTCAGCTCACCTATGCCTAGAGAATGAGGGAATCCTTGTCCAGCCCTGAGTGGTGGAGTCCTATATCACAATGACCAACTAAAATTCAACCCAAAACCTAGAAGAAAATAATCTGTGAGTTTTTCTGATTATTTTAGACATTGATTCAGAAGTGCTTTAAAACTTTGACCACCCTTTCATAACATCTAAGGTTTAGTAATTTATTTTCATTGGTGACTTAAGGAATACTTTAAAATCTGGTGCTTTTCCCAAAGACAGACAAGATTAGGAAGTGACTGTGGTTTAAGTACAAAGATAAAGCAGGATATCTTTAGTCTATGTCACCTTGACAGCAGCTTTCAAAGTATTGAACTACTTACAATAAATTCAATTAACAGGAAGCGGGATTCTGGAATAATATAAAGATCATCCATTTAAAATTTTTTCTATCCCTGAATAAAATATATTTCCTTAAGAAATAATAGCTTCCCTTTCCTAGAAGTCTCCACAAAGACACTGGATGTATCTCTGAGATGCCATATCTGGAGACCTGGGTCCATGTTTATCTTTCACAGACTCCCACTAAGCCTGCTTCTTTTCTGGTCAAAGCTTCCCTCATTGATGTTTACAGGTTTAAATGCTTAGTTTCCATTTACAGAGTCTCTTCCTAAAAATGAATTTGTTCCAACAAGTATTTTGAGCAAAAATATAGCTTTTAACCACTCCCAGACATGGCCCCTGGGACTCAGTGGATCAAGCAAGAGATGACAGATGCAATTGGTTTGCAGAAATTTTCAGGTCTTAAGAGAAAGATCTCCTAGGAAAAACAGCGTATCTGCTGCTGCTTTTAAAGTGACAGAGCAATAGATCTTGGGCTGCCTCGGGTGCTGCCTGAAGAATCAATAAACTCTCTTTAAAGGGCCACTGATGTCTCATGAAAGGCATCCAAAAACAGTCTATTTAGAATATCTATCTATTTCCTTTGAACAACTTAACTCCCCTACGGCTGACAAATTGAGAAAAGCTTGATTTGTCTGTTTTAAAGGTTGTCTTTCTTTAGAGGACATAGAGAAATAATTTAGAAATTCTCCTTTTGGAAGGAAGGTAGCTATAAAGTGTATTTAGATAGAAAGTGTGTCCATTAGGGAAATATTTATTCAATGGGAATAATTTTTAAATTATCCAATAACTCTCAGTAACACCTCTTACAATGTGGGTACAGTACATGAAAAGCCATAATCAAAATTTTTACTTTTGTTATTATCAATTCAAAAATCTAAAATTTATTACTATTTTATATTAAGACATTTGAGCCTGTAATTGCTAAGTAATCATGTTAGTTAATTATATATATATATATAACATATTTATGACTTTTAAGATTTATATTTATTTTCTCATATATTCTTTGAATGTCACCAAAAACTATCAACTCATAATGGCTAAATATATCATCTTATAGATGACACAAATCTAAAAGTTTCATACTCCATATTCTTGTCATCATTTTGAAATTTATTTACAAACTTAACTTGAGCTGTCTTCAGAAAATTTAAAGATGTTTTTTCACAATGAGGTTTGTGATATTGATGCTAAAGAATAATTAATTTTTTTTGCAATTTTTGACCGGGGCTGTGTTTGAACCTGCCACCTCTGGCATATGGGGCCAGCGCCCTACCTCTTTGAGCCACAGGTGCCACCTGAGCAGAATAATTAATTTTTAATTTAAAACATAAGTTTTGTACAGTAAAAAGTCAAAGCAACATGGAGAAAATGGCCATGTAACTAAGGACGAATGAAGATAGCAACATGAACCATGTAGTGATGGGAGGAGAGGGACTGGGCAGTAGGAATCTGTAATTCATATGTTGTTGCTTATAAATTCATGAATAAGTTTTATCACATGCAGAATAGTGTAAAATGAGGATCTTAAAAGAATATAGGATCCATGGATATGTATAATGTGATGTTACATTTAAGCCATGAGAATATACTTCTTTCGTGTAAAAAAAAAAATTATGTTCTTATAGTTTTCTTTCCTATTTGGATATAAACAAGTTTGCTTACCTCTTTTGTTTTGAAATTGTTTTAATGTGTTTTATTTAGCTGACAACACATGTAGGTAAAATATTGAATTAAAAGATCAAAGACTTGCCTTCTAGACCTCACATTGTCCACTTTTAGAAGACTTACAAATTTCATTGCCAATTTATAAAGCTGCCTGCACTGAAAAGTAGAAAAAAAGATAAATTCCTCATAAAATTCTTGCTAATATTAAATTATTAAAATGCTACTAAATATAAATTAATGGTATTTTGTATGTTACAAATAACATTTTTAAATTGTTGTTTATTTTCCTTTCAGAATACTACAGGGGTGTAAATTTTTGGTTACATGAATTACTTTGTACAGTTTGAGCCCAAGTTCTAAGGGTGTCCTTCACCTGGTTCCTGTGCATCCTACTCACCGGGTATGAATTTGCCCCTCCCACTGCTTACTACCAAATGTGCCCACGAATGTTGATTGATTAGTTCCAATTTAATAATGAGAAAATGTGGTGTTTGTTTTTCTATTTTTTGTGATACTTCACTTAAAAGAATGGTCTCTAGTTCCATCCAGGTTATTATAAAAGGTAAAATTTTTATGTTAATTTCATATTTTTACTTGCTGAAGAATGAGTATAGCCATAAATATATTCTTACTACTCAATCTAGTAATCTCAAAGAAGTTGAAAATTTATGTACACAGGATAATTGGCACACAGATGTTTACCTACACTTTATTTATATTTGGCAAAACTTGGAAGCAACCAAGATTTCTTCAGTAGGTGAATGGATAAATAAATGAGCAGACGGTGGACTGTTATTCAGACTGGAAGGAAATGGGCTATTAAGCCAGGAAAGGACATGGAAGAAATATAAATGCTTATTAATAAGTGAAAGAAGCCAAATGGAAAAGGCTGCATAAGGTATGAGTCTAATTACACAACATTCTGGAAAAGGCACAACGTTGGAGAGAGGAAGGATGAGTGGTTATCAAGCCCTGGAGTAGGAAAGAATAAATAAGCTGTGTACAAAAGATTTTTAGGGCAGTGAAACTTCAGTATGCTACTGTAAGGGTGGGCACATGTCAGTATACATTCATCAAAACCCATGTAGTGTACACCAGCCAGAGTGAATCCTAACGTAAAAAATGGACATTGGGTGTTAATGATGTGGCAGTGTGGAGTCATCTGTTGTAACAAATGTGGCTCTGCGGAGGGATGTTGCTAGTAGGAAAGCCTGGGGAAGGGGCAGGCGGTGGGTGTATGGGAACTCTCTGTACTTTCCACTTAATTTTGCTGTGCACCTAAAATTGCTGTTGAGCCTATTTAAAAAATAAATAACAGATGGCAATGAATACATTCTGGCATGAAAATTGGTGATGCTGACAATGTTAATAAAATTAATGCAGCAAAAAGAAAAAAAAAATTAACACAGTAATTTTTAAAAATGTATGCAGCCCCAAAAGTTATTGTACCTTTTGCAAAACTGTTGTATGTCAGATTAAATCCAACTCTCGCCTGATTTTCACTTCATCACTAAAAAAGCTTTAAAAAAAAAATACAATCTCTAAAGCACTCTAAGTTTTATCACCATTTTCCCACTGTCTTTGCCTGTAGATAGTCAAAAATTGCATCTTATGCATTTTAAATACATAAAACCTTACATTTTCCTGGAAAATGCTCCATGAATTCATGATGAATATACAAGATTTCCAATTGCATATAATGAAGAGCATAATGTTATTCTGTTAGAATAAACTTTCTGTTTTGAAGACAAGGGCTTCTCTTTCATAAATTGATAAGTTGTACATATTTATCATGTACATATGTTCTGAAATAGGGATAAATTGTGGAATGGATAAATTGAGCTAATTAACATACACATTACCTCAAACGGTTATCATTTTTTATGGTAAGAATATTTAACATCTAATTTCTTGGCAATTTTCATGAATACATTGCTGTTAACTACATTCAAAATGTTATACAATAGGCCTCTTGAACTTATTTCTTTTACTTAAATAAAATTTTGTATCTTTCAATCAGCATCTTCCCAACCCTCCCTCCCTGCTTCCCAGTCTCTGCTATCCCTCAGTCTACTGTCTATTTTTGAGTTTAACTTTTTAAAATTACACCTATGAAAGCATGAAGTATTTGCTTTCTGTGTAACATGTATTTCTTTTTTATTAATTAATTAATAAATTAATTTCAAATTATTATGAGGGTAGAAATTTTTAGATTACATTGTTCTCACTTCCAGGGTAAAGTTCCAGTTGTAAAGGCACCTGTCACTCAGGGGGTGTGTCACACACTCTCACAAGACTCATAATAGGTTAGATACCACCCCCCACCCCCTCCCTCCTGCCAATTGTCCTCCCCCCTTTTTCTCTCCCCTCCCCCAGCCCTGTACTAGAATATATTTGTGTTTTATTGTTCATATGAGCTTGTAATTGTTTGTATATTGGTTTTATATTAGTATTGAATATATTAGATATTTATTTTTACATTCTTGTGATACTTTACTAAGAGGAATGTTCACTTGATATCCTGCAGGCCTGTCCATGTTTTGTTGCAAATGGTAGAATTTCCTTCTTTTTAAAGGCTGAGTAGTATTTCATTGTGTATATACATCACATTTTCTTTATATTTGTTCATAAATGAATATAACCTAGGTTCATAAATGAATCAACTTAGGTTGATTCTGTATTTTGGCTACTGTGAATATGCTACAGTGAACATGGGAGTGAAGATAAGTATCTATTGCATGTACTTTGGATATTTAGCCAGTATTAGGATTGCTGAATCATTCCTTTTTTTGAGAAATCTGTGCACTACTACAATAACTGAGAAAATGCCAGGAAGGCTATGTTAACCAATGTGATGAAAATGTGTCAAACTGTTTATAAAACCAGTGTATGGTGCCCCATGATCGCATTAATGTACACAGCTATGA